>VYZX01027707.1:192735-261726 GCA_013401335.1 Brachypteracias leptosomus | reverse complement strand
CCCCGAGCGGGGCTCCGCCGTCGGCCTGCGGAGCCGCTCCGCCGCTGGAGCTCCCTCCGCCTCGGGGCGGGCTGCGGAGCGCGGAGGGGCCGGCGCGGTGTTGCCGGTGGCGGCTGCGCTCGTAGCGTGGTGTGTGCGGAGCCCGCCGGCCCGCAGCAGGTGGACGCAGCCTGTCGCGTTCCGGGGGTGGCGGCGAGGCGCTTGTTCGCCCGCTGCAGCTCCCGGGATCGGTGCCGGTCATGTGTTTTCTGGCTCGGTGGCTGTGCTGGGGAGGGGAAACGCTCATGTGCCTAAATTGGGCGTTGTAGCTTTGGTACTGGGCTGGTTAGTGTGCTGGCGTCGTGTGGTGAACCGATGAGTAGACGTTAGGTTTTTGCTAGGGTTTTCTGAGGGTTTTTTTTTTTTTTTCTCTTCAGCAAAGGTTAGAGTAAATTTATATGTATGAGGTATAGTATTTGAGCCATGNGAGACCCATTTATACCCGTCCCCACTCGGCCCCGCTCCGCGTCCCCCGGCGTAGGGAGGTTGCACGCGGGGTCGTCGGCTGCGGGGCGGCGCCAGGGCAGCGCTGAGATGCGGTCCAGCGCCCGGTAATGCCGCTGGGGCCGGGGTTGGCCGCAGTTCCCCGCGGCCCGCGCGGCGGGGCCTGGTCTGTCCCCTCGGCGCCGGGCTCGCGTTCTCCGCTCCCCCCATCCCCGCCCGCCCTTNGTTTATGATTTTTTTTTTTTAAACCCTGAAAAACAAAAGTAAAACTTAAGAAAAGTTGATGAATGTGACAGGTCAGGAGGCTATGTTACCTTTAATCAGAGTTGCTCAAAGAACCCTTAACAATTTTGGCATGCTTTTCCTATATTTATTTTTTTTTCTGGACTTAATCCTGCTAGCTCTTTTTACACAGACTGGAATTTATTACCCTTTTGTGAAACATGAATGACTAATAAACTTGCTAGTTTGGATTGGTTGAGCAGCTGACTCATGTAAATATTCCTACTTTGCAGAGGTGTATGGAAGAACAGATTCAGAAATTGTTTTCTTATGGCAGTTCAATGGACTAAATAATACACAAGGGCTTTTCTTTTTTCTTTTAATTGTTTAGGTATCCCTATTTGCAAATGGATTGAGGTCCTACAGAGACTTTTTCTAGTGTCTGGTGTTGTGTTTTTGTGTATTCTGGTAGAAAACAATTTCCCAACAAATGGAAAATACATAGCTTTAGCATTATTATCTCTGATGTTATAGCTCCACAGTCTCTGGGGAAGCCTGGTGCTGCAGTTGTATGTTTGCTGGGTCATCTGTTTAGCCAACAGGGCAGCCTAAACAAAAGCAACAAATGAACAAAAGCAAAACCAGGCTTTACTGGTTTTGCCTTTTTATATATTGCCTTTTAGAGTGAAATATTTCTACTACAGTGTTAGAGGAATAAATGCATTTAATCTACCAGAGGAAATTGAGAGCTTTTGATTTTGAGGTAAAGTGACTGTCAGGGCACAGTCCCAATCTGAAACATTGTTGCAGTTCCTGGTTTTGGTGGTAGCTGGACATAAGTTTATTTTCTTATGCATGAGATGCAGTCCAGTGGTTTAAGGTAGACTCACTTTAAATTGAGGGACTTGTACCCTGTTCACTGGTGTTGGTTGTTGCAATACCCCCTCTAGATTAACTCTTGGAGCCTATATGTACTTGATGTGTGTGTTGGACTATTTCTTGCTTCTTTTATTCTGGTACTGAGATTTAAATCTGGTTAAAGAGAGGTCTGTATGTAGTGGGGAACACTAATTTTCAGTTTAACAAAGGTGCAACTACGTACTCTTAAGTACTAATATTTTTGTGATACTTCATGCTAAACTCCTAAGTGATATGTCAGGATTCTGAGTTAATATAGAAACTTGTTTCCTTCCAGATTTAATAATCAATTTACATAAATGGCTAAAAAATATCTTTTCTCCTAAGAAATTCTATGTTGTCAAGGTTGTACAAAGAATTGACTCTCCAGTACTATTCATGCTGTGAGAGGAACTAGACAGCTCATACTTTCTTTTCCCCTTGTGAAGAAATGACACACTAGTCAGCTTTTTAAAATAGCTTTATTTTTAGAACTATATTTCCTAAAGTCACGGTTGTCCCCAGTACAGTTTTGTGACTTGACTACTAGAAGAAACTGTATGTGAAAATACTTACTTTCTAGTGATTAAACTTTGATGTGTTGTAGGAGTCTT
The DNA here is from genome assembly GCA_013401335.1 of Brachypteracias leptosomus. Taxonomy (NCBI): domain Eukaryota; kingdom Metazoa; phylum Chordata; class Aves; order Coraciiformes; family Brachypteraciidae; genus Brachypteracias; species Brachypteracias leptosomus. The sequence goes on along the minus strand of VYZX01027707.1, from coordinate 259,510 downwards.
AAGCTTTAAAAATTATTATTATTAAAACTATTAGATAACTGGAAAATTACTTTTTTTTTTTTTGCTTTCATAGACAATGATTTGCAAGGAACAAATAGTTCAGGATCATTGGGTGGTCTTGATGTCCGTAGAAGAATCCCTATAAAGCTTATCTCAAAGCAGACCAATAAAGCCAAGCCTGCACCTCGGACTCCAAGGAATATGAACAGGATGCCTTCAAAGACACAAGCTGGTGATGAAGGTAACTTAATATAAATACTAGCCCTGTAGTAGGGAGTGTGTTATTCTGCAGCATCGTCCAAGACTTTACACAGCCTTGGAGACTTAAAGTCCAAGGTTCTGTCCAAGGGCAAACCAAGCTTCAAATTTCTGAGTACAACTGCGCTACGAGGATTAAACGGTGCCCATTCTCACAGCAGACTGTCTTACTATTTTGGCTGTACTTTTCTGTAGAATGAGCCCAGCAGACTGGAAGTGCTGTGGCATTTCTTGGTGATGTCAGTATAGAATGACACATACTCTTAATAGGAGCCAGTGTCAGTTAGGGAAGTGTTGTGGTTGGCTTGTGTCTTTCTTCTCTCTCTTCTTCCCACAGAAGAATTTGATTATAACAAAGAGGAGCGATACGAATGCAAAGGGGGTGAAATGTTTGGCAATCAAAGGAGATTCCCTGGACCCATCTTTTGGGACTATAAGGTAAAGTCATGGATCAGAAGTTGTGAATCTTTGTGAATTGTACTGAACTGTGGCAAGTTGTGGTAGATACCTTCTTAAATAAAAACACTTCCATTATTTTTGACTGACTGAAAATATATACATTGCTTTCTCACATTTGTGGTGTTCTTCCTTCCTTTTCAGCTAATTCAGAAATAATGCGTGTGTTGATGTTAATTGACATGAGAAGCTTTAGTGATGTTGGGTTTTGTTCTCCCACCCCCTTCTCTATCCTATCAGATAAACTTGCTTGGGGAAAAGGATGACACACCAGTCCATTTCTGTGATAAGTGTGGATTGCCCATCAAAATGTACGGGCGAATGGTGAGTGAAAGATCAGTGGAAGTTGTAGCCATGGTTTCCCTTTAGGTAAAATCAAGCTTTACTATGTCTCTGAGACCTCTAGATGTTAATGATTTCAGCAGGACACTGAATAAACAGCAGAATAATATCGGGATGGAACTGGGGCCTTCATTGCTGAAGTGTTCTTGTTCCATCTGTCTGTCTGATTTCACTTTGTCCCCTCATTTAATAAAGTAAGCTTGAATGTGTTAAACAAAATCAGAATGTCATCACCAACAAACACCCTTCAGGTTCAGTGGATTTTGACCTTACAAAACTTAGCTTTAAAAATAAGCTCTTTATCCCAATTGAAGACTTGCAGTGAAGTTAGAAAGCAAGTGTAATGTAACAGGCTTCAGGATCTGACTTAATGACAGTTAATGCTTTTAAAACTCCCCTTCCTTGCCAGCAAGACAAATGTAATTAGCTTGCATGTGCAGCTTCTGTGAATGTTCAGTGTTGGTATTATTGCAAGACTTTTGCCTATATGTTTTTGCCAACGCCTTAAACAAAAAAAAAACCCCAAACTCAACACAAACTGTTTTTGAAAGCTTCTAAGCAAAGATGTCTTAAACTGCAAACCACCTCTGTGTCTGGTCACTTCATAGGTAACTTAGTTACTTCTATTAAAAATTGTGCTGCAGGGAGGAACTGTATTCTGCAAAATAACATGGTGGTTTATATACAAAAACAGCCTTTTTTTGTCTCTAGATACCTTGCAAGCATGTTTTCTGCTATGACTGTGCTATACTACATGAGAAAAAGGGAGACAAGATGTGTCCAGGGTAAGTTATCTCAAGATTCATTATTGAAGGACATGTAGGAAAGTCACTTAAGTATCTTATTTCAGATACTTGTATTTACATGGTTCGTACTACATGTAGCAGAGGCAGTGGAGTAGTCTCTACTACACTACTTGATTATAATTTTGTATCTCAGATTTTGGGATTGTAAGAGATGAGTGTTTACTTGTTTGAGTAGATAACCTGTTGCTGCTTTAATGTGAAAGGGAATAAACAGCAGTTTTATTTACTTAGTGACTCTTGCTAAGTCTTAATGTGCAGAAGGAATTTATGAGAGTGATGCTATTTATAAATTTCTACCTCATGAAATTTTTATGTTCTTTCATAGTTGTGTTTGGGAACTTAAAAAACTAGAGCAACTTCAAAATCAATGAAGTGTTTCTTTGATTGTTACAGTGGGGAAAAAATTGGCTCTAATTTGGGTAACTATGGTAAACTGGGTTGACTTAAAAATATTGCAGATTGAGCTCTCTGATGACAATAAACCAATGTTCTCTTCTGATTTAGCTGTAATGAACCCGTGCAGCGAATTGAGCAATGTGTACGAGGGTCTCTCTTCATGTGTAGCATTGTTCAAGGGTGCAAGAGAACTTACCTGTCCCAGAGGGACTTACAAGCTCACATCAACCACCGTCACATGAGAGCTGGAAAGCCTGTTACTCGTCCTCCCATTGAGCCTGTGCATCCTCCTATTGCCCCCCCGCCTGCCGAAATTCCTGAGCGTTTCATAATGCCACCTGAGAAACACCATATGAGCCACATTCCGCCAAAGCAGCACATCATGATGCCACCGCCTCCTTTACAGCACGTGCCACACGAGCATTATAACCAGCCACACGAAGACATTCGTGCTCCTCCTGCAGAGATGTCGATGGCTCCACCGCCACCTCGCCCAGTCAGCCAGGACACTTTCCGCATTTCAACAAGGAAACACAGCAACTTAATAACGGTCCCTATTCAGGATGATTCGAATTCAGGTGCTCGAGAACCACCTCCACCAGCCCCTGCACCTGCTCATCATCATCCTGAATACCAGGGTCAACCAGTGGTATCTCACCCTCATCATATTATGCCTCCACAGCAACATTATGCACCACCCCCACCACCACCTCCACCAATAAGCCATCCGCTGCAGCATCCTCCCCAGGCAGCAGGTACTCCTCACATGGTATATAGCCAAGCTCCTCCACCACCAATGACCTCTGCTCCACCTCCAATAACCCCACCACCTGGACATATAATTGCCCAGATGCCACCCTATATGAATCATCCTCCTCCAGGACCTCCCCCTCCTCAGCATGGAGGCCCCCCTGTGAATGTAAATGCACCCCCTCCCCATCACTATAATCCCAACTCTTTGCCACAGTTCAGTGAAGATCAAGGAACTCTTAGTCCCCCTTTCACACAGCCCGGGGGAATGAGTCCAGGGATATGGCCAGCTCCGAGGGGGCCACCTCCACCTCCAAGGATGCAGGGGCCTCCTGCCCAGGCCCCCCTTCCTGGACCACACCACCCTGATCAAGCCAGATACAGACCCTATTACCAATGATAATGAGTAGTTATATCACTAGAGAGTACTATGAAGAGGATAAAACTATATACAACAGCCTTTTAATTAATTGTTTTGGGATTATTTTGTTGTGGTTTTTTAAAATACTGTCATTTTGACTGTAAGACATTTTGGGGTTTGAATCTTAAATGATTTTTAAGCCTTGGCCGTAGGACTCTTGACTTCAAATACTCTGTAGTGCTAAAAGAAGTGGCTTAGTAGACCACAGTTGCATTTTAACAGAACTTCTGTCTCTAGTGTGGCTAAATTGTCCTAAAATGAACACTTGTAATATTACTTCCTGGAGAAAATGAACACATGTTGTACCATTCTGAATATTGTTTTTGTTAAATCCAGTGTTTAGTTTCGCTTGTGACATGTTTTGTTAACCTGTGTACAATAATTAAATTGAAACATGGTTGTAAAAGCGGTGGGTTTTTATATGAAGTTAACACAGACGCGGTTCCGGGACACATTTTTGATGCTAATACTTTCCAAATGGGCAATGTAATGAACTATTAAGGGAACTTTAATATTTCTCCTCCTAACAGTTAACAGTTGCTTATAACAAATTCAGGCAACAATGAGTTCATGCTACTAGAAATCAGACATGCAGAATGCTGCATGTCAGCTTTTTCTTTCTTTATATTCTTTATGCAGCAAGATAAATTTATCGTAAATACACCTTTGGGCATGATACGAAGCCATATAATGTATGGTGGGGTTTGGGGGGGTGGGTGCTTGGGTTTGTTTGTTTTTTGGGATTGAGGTTTTGGGTTGGTTGGTTTGTTTTAAAGCTTGTTTTGATTCAAAAGGTTCTGTTTATGTGTACACCACTCACTGAAGTTGAGTTCAAGCTATTGTGTTTACCTGTGGCAACGTTTGTGTGGAAGTGGCTGTGAATTGGCTTGCTGTGGCCGTGAGAAGCAGAGTCTTTTAGGTAGGGAGATGGTCTTGCCTCTGCCACCTTCTATAACACATGCAGTAGGAAAACTTCCCCTTTGGATAAGCTGAAAGAAATGATCTAATGTCTTGTATGCAGATACAGAGAAATAAAAAGCTACATGTTTTGATTTTGTGACAGAGATTTAATTAAGTGGTAGTTAGGTGTTTTGTTTTGCTTTTTCCAAAAATTAGCAATATAAGCAGGACCCTCTGGTCTGTTTTAGGCCAAAATTTGTGTTTTTATAAAAATACTTGAAAATATAAAATGAGAATGCTCTTTGTTAGTGCATGGCAGCAGAACCAGAAAATAGTAAGACAGTGCTCTCTGTTGATGGGAGTGCTTATCTTTGCATTTCTAATCAATGCTAATGCTGAATCGTGTTTTGTTCAAAATGCCACATTTTTAGCAGTGGTGCTCTTAGATGAAGAAATCCTTTTTTTCTGAGGTTTGTAATTTCCTACTGTTCTCGAATAATTGAACCATTTTAAAGCCTGTGTTAGTATTTATTTTGTAAATGTTTTCCCCGTCTCCTGTTAAATTTCTGAAAGAGCTTTGGCAGAGCGATGTTCTGGTTTTGTAATTTTACATATAAACTATGTATTTTTAATTACCAGAGCAAGGGCTCTTTAGATTTACTCAATGTCCTTGACCGCCATTGATGTTTCCTTGTGACTACAGGCAAATCTTTTAGACTACCTTTCAAATATTTCTTTAGAGAGCTGCAAATAAGTTCTAGGGTTTACAAGTGACCGGTAAATGCCAACTGATTAAAAGTCTACTTAGCTGTAATATACTTCTTTCTAAGGACAGTTTTTTGTTTTGATTTCACTGAAAAATAGGTCATTTTAAATAAAGCACAGTGGTGAAGAAGAAGAGGCTGACTGAGAGTGTGCTGTGGTGTGGGGTTGGTTGGAAATTTGCTGCTTTGGTGTGTATAAAAGTGAAAATGACTCTGCAGCATTACTTTGGTTCAGTAACTTAAAACACATCAGGTACTTTTAAGGTCCCCCTTTTCATCACTGTTGAATTGCTGAGTAGGAGGCAGGTTTAGGCATATTTCTATTGCAGCAGACAACTTCATCTGGGAGGAAATCTACATGTCTGGTTCCTCCTCTTTAACTCTGCAAAGCCAAGCTTAGGTCTGACATACCTGTTTTAAACAGACTTACTGATAGGTGCCAGCTTAATTGGGTTAGGCTGAGGAGGTAACACGTGGGTTTATGAGGACACCATGTGACAGGCTTTTGTGCAGGGAGATGCACCGACCTCCCCAGTGCACTCTGCTTTGGAAAATAAGGTGTTGTGAAATCAGCTGTCATCTGACAATTGCACGTGATGAGGAAATGAGACAACTTTTTCCATCATGCTAGGTTTTAAAAATCAGGCAGGTTGTGTAGTTTTGTTACGTTACCCAGGCTGTTGTGGAGCAGATGAAGGGTTCAAACTTCATAATTCTGGGTCCAAAGCTATTTTTAAAGTTACTGATAAAGTACTTTTCTGAAAATGCTGAGGCGGTTGAATTGATTAAGGGAAAACAGCAGCTTTTGCTCTATGGAAAAGCACAAAAGATAAATGTCATTAGAGAATGTATGAGAGTTTTTTTCTCTTTATACTTGAAGCAAAGGTGATGTATGTCATACAAAGACATACTACCACCAAAATCAGTGGGACCCCTTGAATTGTTTAGTGACGTTGGATCAAAAGTTTTTGGGGTAGAAGACTTAATGAAAAATCATATTATGTAGGCAGGACTTGGAACGAATTTCTGTGTCCTGCTTGTAAAAGAAGATCCAAATAGATTTTTTTATTTAAGTCTTAAGCATATCTATGTAGTTAAGGGTACTGTTGATGCTTTCATATTTACAAAGTTAAAAAAAGGTCTGCATTGGTCGAAACCTTGTTAACAGACTTTTAAATTTGTTTATGGGATTGGGGGGTTTGTTTTTGTTATTGGTTGGTTGGGGTTTTTTTTGCAAAATACCTGATTGTTTCAGTGTGAAGTTCAGAAATGCCATGTATTGCATTTAATTGTATAACTGACAGATTCAGAAATGGTGAAATGTACTTGCAAATTCTTTGGATTCCTACTTATGTCTTCCTGTACAGACAAACATTTGAATTGAATTAATTATGTTTATTTTGAATAAATATCCCTGTCTGTGTCAACAATCTCCTTCCCAAGGCATTACTGAGCAGATCCAAGGTTTGAAGAGAACTCTGATGGCATTTAAATTTGTCAGCCCATTGTAGGTTCCTCTAATAGTGTCACATAAGGGAATGAAGAGGGATTTGATGATGATTTGGGTCCACCATGGAGTGAATGGAAAGAGACCAGCAGATGGCCTGAAAACATCCATGACATAGATGTTTGTCTCCTTACAATTTATCTTCAATTCCATCTATAACTGCTTAAAGGATTGCCTGCAACCATGCATACTTTACAAGTGGGCTGATTGCATGAATGTGTACTTTGTGTGGTGGGCTTTTAAAAAAAATACTGTTACCATAAAGATTGGTTACTTAGATGTGTTAAGTGATATTTTTATGCCTTTTAAAAAAAGAGAAATGAAAAATGTGAATTGTTTTTTAAAAATCTGATCCAAGAGAATTAGAAAACCTTCCTGAATGGAATTTCCACTTCTTTTCACTTGCTGCTCTCAAAGGTGTGTCAGATTCTGTCTCTTAAAAACTAAAGTGGAAGTTACTCATGTTCATTCTGTGTTAGAGTTTGTGCACATTGCAAAGGAGAAAAACCGTCTCTGATATTATGTAAAGTCAGGTGTTCTCTAAAGCACATTTGTGGCTGCGTTTCCCCTGTGGATCCAGTCTGATCACACCTCTGCTCTTAAAACATTTTCTGCTCTGTAAAACGTGTGTCTAATCTTGTGTTGTTTCTCGCTGCGTGTGTTGCATGTTGCTGACAAAAGCAGGCGCAGGTTGGCATCAGGAGGTGCTGTCAGACCTGGGAAGCTGGAGTGGCACTGCCTGCTGTGGTGGCAGTGTTGTACACAATGCACAGGAGATACATTTGAACTTCTGGTCATATATGTGTGACACTACGAGGTCCAATGCAGCAGAGAGATGTTCGAGGTTTAGATTAATTTTCATCCTGACTACGTTTCTCAAGGAAGTGTCAGTATTATAGCACAGGTTGCATCTCCCCTTTTTTTTGTTTTAAGGTGTTAAAAACAATTTGTAACAGTTGTTCAAACATCTTTTTACAGTAATGGTGCCTTCACAACTGTGAGGTTCTTTGCTGTGCTCAGATATGTTATAGAATCATTGTGGTCATTTTTATTTTTTTTAAGATCATCAAGTCCAACCATTAACCCATCACTGCCAGGTTGCTACTAAACCACATCTATCAACACCACATGTACCCATCCTTTAAATCCCTCCAGGGATTGTGACTCCCCCACCTCCCTGGGCAGCCTGTTCCAGGGCTTGTTCTATTCATGCTGATGATTCATACTGGCCAGTTTGTAAACTGAGCTACCTGCGTTTGTTTGGGCCATGTGAGTGAGAATAATGAAATTTAAAGCTTCTTTTATTATTGACATAACCATAAGACAGAGTGACTTTAGATTCTAAACTTTTCCTACTCTGAATTGTATTTTCTTTTTCTTTAAATATGGGGCATTAATTGTTGGGTTTTCTTTTTTATTTTATTTTATTGAGTTTTAACTCAATTCATGAGTATGAGGGATTAAAATATTGAAAAATCCAACATACATCCGAAAAAGTGTGGGTGGAATAGCAGCAGGAAGCTGGTAAATTAGCTCAGTCATCTTGAAACCTTAATAATTCATTTTAATAATGGAATTCAAGTGATCCTTGAGCACTAGTAGGTCTGACTGTCATATACGTCTGTTAATGGAAAGAGTGATAATGTATACAAGCGGGCAGGAATGTTTCCATTTTTATCTAGGAATGTTTCACGAAAGAACTTCACCTTAACTGCTTAAAAAAAAAAAAATTAGTAATTTTAAATAGAAATGAATGTGTCAATCACCAGGAGTTTTCTTCAGTTTTACTTATGAAAACCAGTCCTTGAACCCAGCTCCAAGTTAATTTATGGTGAATTATTTCCTATACTAAATAAAATCACGTAAGTACTAATGAGAGTTCCTGCACTCATTCTTTGTCATTCATCTGAACATTCAGGCATTTTCTTAGGGAGCAGATACGTGAAGAAGAGAGAAAAGCAAGCTGAGTGACACTACTTTCTAGTAAAGAAGTGCTTAAAGATACTTTATCCTTAATAGAAACTTAGCTTGAAATTAAAAAAAATCCGGATTTGCATGTCATAATGCTCTCTCTGTTGAGCCCAAGACCTTGAATAACTGAATAACTTTGTATTTTTTGTCTCTATTTCCCTAGGTAATCTCTTCTGCACTGAAAAGTGAAAAGCAGGTTTGAGAGTAGGCTTGAGCATCATGGGGTCCATGGCTTCTGCATTTCCCTTCCCTCTTGCTGGCTGTAAAATGTCCATTGTTCTGTTACCAAGCATCTGCACTGTGTTAAGGAGAGATAGACCCAGGATATGTGGTAGTGATGAAGTGACACCATACCTGTCAGCTCTCCCAAAGGAAAGCAGGTACAAAATTTACCTTTTAGCTTATTAATGAGTTAAATATTAAAAAGCAGCACATGGTATTTCTCTAACTGAGCAGCAGCAGTGCCTAGTGGAGGAACAATAAATACCTAGGTTTCCAAAGGTCCCTGTCTCAAGAATAATCCAGTAAATCTGCAACACCACAAAATCCCACAAAAAAGTGAAACATATCATCAGCTTGGAGAAGAAAAGGCTCCAGAGAGACCTAATTGCAGCCTTCCAGTATCTGAAGGACGTCTAAAAGAAATCTGGGGAGGGACTGTTTACAAGGGCTTGTAGTGATAGGATGAGGAGTAACGGCTTCAAACTGAAAGGTGGGAGATTTAGATTAGATGTAAGGAAGAAGTTCTTCACTATGGCAGGGGAGTTGGAACTAAATGATCTTTGAGGTCCCTTCCAACTAAATCATTCTATGATTCTATGATAAGCGCTACAATCTGCATGAGGGCAAAATGTCCAGAGAAGTGTAGTATTAGAGTAACAGAGAGTTGAATGCAGAAATAACTGATAACTGGAGGGAGAAATGACATAAAGCATCATAAAAGCAATGCTGCTGTTGTTGACATGAAAACATAAGATGTAGGGTGATCTAAGAGGATGGCAAGTAGCTGATAGGGATGTGTGACATGGGAGTGCAAGACTCTCTGGTTAAGGCTGTCTAGGTATATCCATTTAAGAAATGATGAATAGTTTTGGAAGGGGGAGTTATGCTGTGGGGAACTGTGCTACATCACACGAGTCATTAGTATGGAATTGAATTGTTCTGAGGAGTGCAATTTAGAAAGTAGTGGGGTTTTTTTTAACTTGAAGTCCGTCAGCAAATCCAGTATGCTTTTGAAGTGCAATGTGTGATATTCCACCAGACTGACTTGTTTTTGCTAGGGATGTTCACCTGAGCCTGTATAGGTGCATGTGAGCACAGGACTGGAAAGAACAACCTGAGTCAGAAAGTCCAGATTCCATTGGTATGATGTGGTATCATGATTTTCATAAATATGTTAAGTCTGATCTTAAAAGTAGTTTAGGGTTTTTTGCTGCTCTTATTCTAAGTGGAAAGAAAGTTCCAGAATCTCTCCATTGTAAAAATTAGAAACCATCTTCTAATATCTAGCTTACGTGCTTAAGTCTGTATTTGACCAGTTTACATCTTTTTTTTTTTTTTTTTTCCTCATAGGACAGTATTATTTTTTATTTTGCACAGCCTTTCCTCTCTCTTAGGCTAAATCCCTGATGTATCTATATCTCCTTTGCCAGTCCTTAGATACAGGCTCTCCATTCTGCAAAGATCCTCATAGCAATTTTCCTCATTAATTGCAGTTTGACTTAATCTTTCTTGAACCGGAGGGCTCAGTCCTGAAGTCTGGAGTATTTAGAGTGAAATCTCCCCTGTGAGCTGCACAGCAGCACTAATATATTCCTCATTCTGCTGGAAAAATCTGTTCTGATATAATCTATATTTATTTGGAAGGCTGCATTAGAAAGGCAATTCAGTGATGTCCTGATTGTACCTGTTATCAGGTGCTGCCGTGCTGGTTGTCTGGCATGTGACACGTACTTGCCTTAGCCAGCAAGTTCGCTGTGGGATGCTCAGAAGAGCAACGGGCTAGTACACCTGCCCACCATCCAGCTGGTGTCTGGAGAAAGCAGCTTGTAACACCTCACTGTGATTGCCACTAAAGGCCACATCTCCCACACAATAACCCACCTCAGAACCGCAGCTTGTTATTCACCTTAAATGCATGAGTGTGTTTTCTGAACCCTGAACTTCTCTTATCTCAGTCTTCAAGCTCACCTCATTCTTTCTGTATTCAAAGTCTCCTTGCTTTAGTATTATCCTTCAGCTTCATTTCATTAGCAGATCTCATCACATATCTCCAGATTTTTGTTAAAAAAATAATTAATGAAAATATTTAACAGATCAGTGCTCCCTCCATCCTGGTGTTTCCCTTTCAGAGCTCCTAGTTGTCACCTCCTCTTTAGGATAATCCATCTTTGCTTTCAGTGCCTTTAGTCATCCCATCTTCTCCAACAGCATTAAACATTGCCCATCGGCATGGCACAGAAGGCTTTGCTCAGGTCCAGAGAGGTGACATTCGGCATTTCCCTTTGGAAGCTTGATTTTTAAAATGAAGGTGCCAGTTGAACATGACATATGTATATGTACCTTTTATAAAACTGTAATTTCTCCCCACTTATTTCTGCCTTGTTTTCCTTCAGATTTTGTTTTGAAGTCCTGCATACTACAGAGAGTAAAATCATGGTTCTCGTTTACCCAGAACTCCTTCTCTTTTCCTTCAGCCCTTCTTCACTGCAAGTCCAAATGCATGATTGGTTGAAAGTCCAAGGCTTAAAAACTGAAAAATTTCATTATTTTAGACTGCTATTTCTTCCAGACTCCAGGGATGATGCCATTTTCCTCTAAGATGAAGATTTTTTTATATCTCCAGCACTTGCTATGCTAAATTAAAAGTTCTGTCACTTTGGGAGTTTGTTATTTGTTTTGTTTTTTTTCTCTGAAAAGTGTGATGTAGTTAATCTTCAAGCCTTAGGCTTCCAGCAGGGGTTAACTGACAACAGTTTTGCAGGCTGGATTGTGCAGACTTAGAGTGTTGGAGTAGACTCTTTAAGTTCAAGTCCTCTGAACATCCATCCAAGAGACTTGAGCAATTCAGCACCTGGCAGCTCTGCACCCACAGGTCCTCGCAAGCTGAGTTCTGGGGCCAGCATGTCTGTCTGCTCACTGGGAGGACACCTGCTGGGCCTCACTGATTATGAACTACCTCAATGATGTATTGACAAATGCAGCAAACAATACAGAGTTACCAAAATCATTATTTAATAGTTCACTATAAATGTGTCCTTTCTTGTGCACTTTATACCAGCCCAAACCAAATCAATGAAATCATGTTTGGACCTGAATACACGCTGTCTTTCCTGAATGATCTTCAAGTTTTACAGTAGATACATTGGTCACTATGTACACTTTGCTCATGGTAGCGAGCTGAAAACAAGTGTAAGAACTCGGTCTACTAGGTATCTGTCCTGGGTTTGACCAGGATAAGGTTAATGTTCCCAGTCAGCTGGGAGAGGCTGCAGCAGGGAGAGGCCACAGCCAACCAGCCAATGGGATATTGGATACCATGCTGGTGTCATGCCTGCTATACAAGGGAAGGACTGTGTGCCTGTTTTCAGGGAGTGGCTTCCAGAGCAGAGACATCATGTCTTGGGTACCAGGTAGAATAATAGAATCATTAAGGCTGGAGAAGACCTCTGAGATTACCAAGTTCAACCATCAACCCAAGGCTACCATGACCACAAGACCATGTTGTAAAGTGCCATGTCTACATATTTTTTTCAACACCTCCAGGGATGATGACTCCACTGCTTCCCTGGGCAGCATGTTCCAATGCTTGACCACTCATTCAGTAAATAATTTTTTCCTAATATCCAACATAACCTTCCCTGGTGCAACTTGAGGCCATTTCATCCTGTAACTATGCATAGTTACTTGGGAGAGGAGACCAACACCCACCTCTCTACAATCTCCTTTCAGGTAGCTGTAGAGAGCAATAAGGAGACTTGCAGTTTGTGTCACTCACTTTATATATAATTTCATAAGTATTATTGTGGCTGATGTTTCTTCTTTTTGAGTTATTCTGTTAAACTGTCCTTATCTCAAAACTGTCCTTATTAAACTGTCCATATCTTAAAAACCCACAAGGTTTTTACCCTTTTTTTCCCCTGCTGATTCTCTTCCCACAACTCAGGGGAGGGGAAGGGGGGGAGCAGTAGGCCGCTTCATGGTGTTAGTTTCCAGCTAAGGTTAACCCACAACATTATCTTACAAATCATCAAGGAAACTTTATACAAGTTATGTACAAGCTGAAGATAAAATATCACTCCCAACTATTACTTTCTGTTATAAATTACAAGATTTCAAATATTTACATACTTTCTAGTAACTGTACATGTTGTCTACAAACCATCAGAATAATATAGATATATGTACAAATATATGCAAATAGGGTTAACATTACCTGCTTCTTCAACCCTGGGGGTAGGCTGTCAGCAAGGTATGAAATAAGAAAATCTGTGTGAATTTAGCCTCCATGTATGTACATAAATACAGTTCTATATATAGAGACACATAAAGACTATCAAGCCTGTTCCAAAACTTGGAACATAACCATATGTAGTAAATCCTTCTTAAGGTATTTAAAAATATCCTTCTGTCTCATGCTCATTGCTTCGTCCACATTTGTCTTCTGTAAGTGATGTTGTGTTGCTGAAGGATATTACAGTTAGAAAATTAAATCTAAAATTTTGTTTCTGTTTCAATCTGTAGAAAATAAAAGGAAATAAATGTTACCCTCTGTAAGGATAGCCTGGGTAGGTGCCACCTGGTGAGTAGTATGTAAGAATTTGCTCCTTTAAAGTGTTTATGTGGGAAGACTGTGGTCAGATATTTTTTCCTTATGGGTTTGCTCTGTGGCTGCCCTTCTCTAAGTCCATGACACGAGGCTGCCTCTGTCCCTTTCTTACCCCTGTCTCCAGACTCCCTTTCTGCTCTGGACATTTAGAGAAATGGGACTAATGCTGCCATCTCTGCCACATAGACATTGTACCAGTGAGCTCATCATGGGGGAAACTGTGGTGAACAGGCAAGGAGACCAGGTGAGAGCCTGGTGAGATGGCCTTCACCTCCCTTCTCTCTACAGTCTCTCAGTGTGCAAGACAAGGCTTGTGAGCTGAGCCCCATGCCTCTTACTCCTATAAGGCTTTGCCTTAAGTCAAATCCTATCAATAAGCTGTCTGGATGCTTCTTGCCCTGGGCTGACACAAGAGCTCAGGGATGAAGATGCTTGTGTTATCTGACCTAGCAATTCCCATGAGCAGCTCTTGGGGCTGTTTTTCTCATGGTTGGACTACTGCTACCAGAGATGGGAACCTTACCTTGCCCTCCCGGCTGCGCAGTCCATTGCTGGTGATGATGGTGAAGTTGTTGCTGCTGCCCTTCTCCTGCAATAAATATAAGAAGTTGGGGGTTAGGAAATGGATTTCTTCTTTTTTTTTCTCTTTTTTTTCCTTTTTCACATTAAAAAAGTCTTTCTTTTTAAATCTCTAGAATGCACCTGGGAAGGAAGGAAGCTCTCACTTATCATCTCTTTATGGCCCCCGCCAGGTCTTTGGGCCAGTGCAGAAAGAGCTGAGCCAGTTCAGCTAAGTGGGATTAGACAGTTCCCAGGTGAGTGGTATTCTGGGTCTGGCACTTTTAAACAGATTTCACGTATGCAGGATCCTTCCTTACTCCTGGTTTAAGAACATTCACAGAAAGGCCAACACTAAATTTGGCTGTACTAATTTATCTGCACTACTTTAGCACTCCTTTTGAAGGTGGGCTGTCCTGGGATGCCTACATGCAAGCAGCATCAAGTCTGTCTTGCAAGAGCCACTGCAGCATACGCAGCAGTCCCTGCCGGATGGGTGATGTCAAAGGACTGCCAATGGATGGGTCGGGATTTCACCCCACACTGTGCTCTTCACAAGGAGTGAATTCCTTTGAGTGAAGTCCATGACCAGGCCAGTCTCCGGTGACAATTATTCATTCCTTTCACTAGTGGTTTGCCAGACACCTGGACCAGGGGCCACTCTTACTCTCCAAATTCATTTGAGGCCAACGGGGTTTTAATTGTTAACATTCTGAATATGATGACAGTGCAGGGCTAGCTGTGCAGGGCACTGCTGGGTGCCTGTCAGTAAAGTAAAGGCACTGATGTAGCCAGAGATGAAGACTATAGTGTTACCTCAGCAAGCTTTAATTTGGGGGAGCTGGCCATGTCCTTCTTCAGCAAAACGTGTAAAAGTGCATCATGAATGGTGAGGAAAAACATGGATGGCTTAATCTCCTCATCAAAAAATGCACATCTCTCCAGTTTGTCCAGGAAGCCCTCTGTGGGAAAACAAAATCAAAGCAGAAAGTGACCTGTAGACTTTGAAAATGAAGAAAGAGTGTAACCTGAGCATGTACACTGAGCAAATACAGGAATTGGTGGTGTACTGCACTGTTTTATTTATTAGAGCAGATGGGGTCCTCTTTACTGATGTGAAGGGGATGGGATATAAATGCCCATCAGTACTGCCCTGCTTGATGTCAGGTAGAAAGGAATTTGAGCACCATTTCTAATTTAATGCCTAACCCAGGCTGCCCAAAGAGCATGTCTTGTAGTCCAGCGTGTAGAGCACAGCAATGGCCATAGGTAAAACAAGCTGCTGGGCATGGTCCCAGCCTGCTGGGGACAGCATGGGAGGGATGATGCCTCTGCTCATCTGGATCTGTTGGCTATCCAAGACTGGAAGGTAAAACTGGGATGATCCTCTGCAGCTGATCTGTAGTCAGAGAAGGCAGTGGGACAAGGCATCCATGGTGATGCTGATGGAAGGGCAAGTACTCACCATGTGCCCCTGCAATGTAAATGTCAATGTCAATCCGGACAAATTCTTTCAAAGTCTGTGAAACCAGAAAGATACACCATTTAGATACTGCTATTTTTGCTGATAACAGCCATTATGGTGATTAGTCACATCAAATATACAAACTATTTAAAGATATTTAAGATCTATAATGGTAAGCAACTCTAAATTAGAATTCTGTTGTGCCTAGAGGCAGGGTAGTCTCTTCACATGGCTGTGGACAGGGATGGCCAATCCCCTTGGAAAGGATCGATATTAAATACATTTAGCCCACAGAGGAAAAGGTGATCTTTCATAAATGGTATGGCTTTCTTGTATTTACCTGACACATGATGAAACTAAGACTCCAAAATCTTCTGGGGAGATGTTTATAACTGGGAATTTGAGGAACACTATAGTTCCCACTGATATGGTGGGTGTTTATTTCCTATGGAAATAGATTTACACACCCTATGTGGGTCTAGATGGTTAACTTTATCTACTACTGTTTGAAAATGTTATTCTTATTGCTTTGTTCAAGGTCATCCTGGGAAGCAAGAGCAGGAGCAGAAATGAAACTCCAATGATCCAACTCCCAGCCCAGTGTTTAAAGCTGTATTTCATATGTACATTTCTGCAAACCTTCCCAAAATCTTGCCAGGTGAAGAAAGGGTGCCAAAGCCAGAACTCTAATTTAAAAAAAAAATTGAGATTATTTAATCCATATTCTAAACATTTTTGATGGAAAATGTACATTAATTCAAAGGTTGCCACCTACTTTCCAGTCCGTATAGGAATGCCTTTAAGAAACAGGCTAGAAACACAGAATAGAATCACAGGATGGTTTGGGTTGGAAGGAACCTTAAAGATCATCTAGTCCAACTCCCCTGCCATGGGCAGGGACATCATTAAGGTTGCTCAAAGCCCCACCCAGGCTGACCTTGAACATTTTCAATAATAGGGTATCCACAACTTTTCTGGGCAACCTGTTCCTATGTCTCACCACCATCATCATAAAGAATTTCTTCCTTATATCTAATCTAAACCTACCCTTTTTTCAGTTTAAACCCGTTGCCCCTTGTCCTGTCTCTACAGGCCTTGGTAAAAACTCTCTCTCCATCTTTTTTGTAAGCCCTTTTTAAGTATGGAAAGGCCATTATAAAATGTCCCCAGAGCCTTCTCTCCTTCAGGCTAAACAACCCCAACTCTCCCAACATTTCTTCATAGCAGAGGTGTCTCAGCTCTCTGATCATTTTTGTGGCCCTCCTCTAGAGCAACTCCAATAGGTCCATGTCCTTCTTGTGCTGAGGACTCCAGAGCCGGACACAGTACTCCAGGTGGGGTCTCACCAGGAGAGAGGTAGAATCACTTCCTTTGACCTGCTGACCACACTGCTTTGGATGCAGCCCAGGATACAGTTGGCCTTCTGGGTTGCACATGCACATTGCCAGCTCATGTCCAATTTTTGCCCACCAGTACCCCCAAGTTCTTCTCCTCAGGGCTGCTCCCAATCCATTCATTCCCCAGCCTGTATTGATACTGGGAATTGCCCTGACCCATACACAGGATCTTGCACTTGGCTTTATTGAACTTCATGAGGTTCACATTGTCCCACTCCTCAAGCCTGTGAAGGTCCCTCTGGGTGCTGTTCCTTCCCTCAGGTGCATCCATCAAGTGTAACTGCATTCATATGTTTTTCTTTCACATGATCAGTGTTTGTCTTTACCTTTTGGAGGACTCTCATGGCAGAAAAATCGAGGAAGGACACTGATGAGAAATCCAGAATGATGCTGTGGATGTCGACCCGGGGCACAGTGATGCCGACAGGGAGGTCAGCAGCCCAGTTGATCTGAATGGGCAAGTCTGTCATGTTGGTGGGCTGGTCCAGCTCCTCTATCCTGTTGTTGTCTAGTTCTTCATCTGACTCGTGTGTATGGTTAGCCATGTAAATCAAGCCTTTCTGTGTTGACAGAGAAAAGTGTCATAGTTAATATCTTTTTTTAAGTCCCAGCCAGGGTAGTAGTGCATCTTATGCACTCTACCATGACTTTGCCATCTCCAGCCAGGGAGCTGGTTGTTTAACCCCTCGCCTGGGGGAGTTGCCTTACATACAGGTGTCACTTGCAATTCTCCTTTCTTCAGCATCTTTCTGATTTTCCTCAGAGCTTTATTGCGTTTCCTCAGGACTCTCAGGGGGTTGAAGCCAACCTGTGGAAACATCACTTTGAATAAATAAAACCCAGTGACACTAGAGGAAAAACATAGCATCTCATGTGGCTTTTCTTTACAGTCATGATGAGCATAGTCTGGACTTGTTGTTGCCTACCACTTTTCATCAATTCAAACAAGGGCTCTTTTTCTTGATGGGAAAGATATCTACAGGTATGACTACAAACCAAGCAGGCCCACCTGTACTAGCTTTAAGACAGCAGCATGGACAATATTATAGCAGTGATGATGCTTGTAGCACAGGCCAGTAACTCCAGCAGGCTGGTCTAGTGCTGGCTAGCCCAGAGTGTGTCCTGCTTGTCTTCATTATGGGACAGCCACCCAGGCCACTGAGACTAAGGAGCTCACAGGTTGTATCTGCTCTGTGTCACCTAACTGCAGTGTGGGTTGTATACACATTGCTTTGTTTTCTTGAAGAATAAAACCACAGTTGATCATGCTGCATATATCTCTTGAACCTCTTAGCTGGTTTTAACAAAATTAGACAGCAGGTAAGTTAGGCTAGTAAGGTTACAAAAATACTAAACTCCTGCAAGTTTTCTGTCTCATCTATCTCGTGGGTGGAGGAGAGAGGTGTTACAAGTACCTGTATTGTAAAGAAACAGTGAGCACCTGCACTCACAGAAAAAAACCCTCCAGGCTCTTCTGAGGTGAAAGTCAAGCATGTGGAGACCCAAACGTGCCAGATTCCCTATTTCTTCTGCCAGTTTCAGTCCCTCATGTAAGAATGAACTGCTCATTACCAATGCTCAGGGAAGCCACTGCTTATCCACTCATCCCTAAGAGCAGCAGGAAGGGGAGGTTATAGGTGTGAGTTTGGTTCAGTCTGGGGATGGTGGGCTTCTCTGGCATGGTCGGGGCTCAGGGGTCCTGAGCTTATCTCCATGCTGGTTACAGAACGCCTGGCTGCCTTGCCCAGTTTGTAATGGAAGACATTAAGTCCCCTTTGATAGTGTAATTTCATTCCTCTTCTGACTATTGTGGCTCTGTTCTTCAGGGCAAGATGAGTAAACTAGCATTTATTTGTTGTAAATAATATAAATGCTAATAAAAAACAATAATGTCCCTTATATTTGTTATGTTCACACTACTTTCTTCTAAAAGACTTAAAATATGTATATACTTTGTTATGGTATAAGTCCAGCGTGAGCCAGGCTGCTCTCTTCCTCATAGGTGTGTATGTACCTGTGGGCTTATGGTAGTGGCAACAGTATTTGAATAATTTATGCAAAATTCATCTTTGAACTGTGGACTGACTGGATATATAGTAATTATTGGGAATTTGTATCCACCTTAATGTGTCATGCAATTCATGTGTTCAAAATGACAGCCCCAGACACTTACAGCAGTGATGAGTTTCTCTCTGAAGAATTCAATATTAGCGAAGAAGATAGGAGATGAGCATCTGAATATCTTCACACCCTCTGGCTCATAGATCTGCACAATGAAGCAAAAGTCAGTAACAATGTCTGCTTTAGAAACACGTGCAGCAAATAATAAAAGAAACATGACATTTCTTACATCAGTGTAATCCTTCCTGTTCCTGTAGATGTTACTTCTCCCAACATTAGCCAAAACGGTGCAGCTTGGTCTGTGAACAAACACACACAATTATTTGTACCCCATACTGAAACCTGGTGGAAGGGGGGGATCAGAGAAAGAAACCTCGGCTGTGGTGGTAGGCTGAAGTGGGACCCTACAAGGGTTCCCCCGTAAATTATTTTTCCATGCACAGTTGCTGAACAGAGGCATGGGGCTGCTGACCTTCTCTGCACAGGGGGATTTAATTTATCACAGGAAGCCCTGAGATATTATTGCATTCAACAAGTACTCACATCTGGGAGCGGATCACCACGGTCAGCAGCTGGAATGCCACGGCAGTTGCTAGCCCAATATCCAGGCCAAGAAAAACAGCAGCTAAGAAAGTCACCACCCAGATAACCTGTAACAAGCAGGTGGATGGCAGTGGTTACAAGCATGTCAAGGACCTGGGTCATGAGCCCAGGGTGGGAGCAGCAACAGATCTCAGATCTGGTCCAGGCTGTCCTTCTGCCTTTGGTGAGGAGTTTCATTGTTCCCTAGGGTTGGGTTTTTTTGGTAAAACAGGGCCAGACTCACTGACTAGCACCAAGGACTGTTTCTAGAGATAACAATTTCTATACAATAAAGGCCTTGGATAATAAAGGTGTGGACCTTCTATAGGTGGTTCACTAAATGCTCAATAAAAATCCAGTAGAAAAGCAAGGTTAGAAGTAAATCAGGATCCTGGTAAAGCTGAGAGTTGTAAATGTTCAAATGTAGGTGCTGTGAATGTACGTGACTGATAAGCATAAGTGACTAGATAACACTGAATATTTTTTAACCACAGATATCAAAGCATTTTCATGTGTAGCATTTTCATAACTGTTTGGTAGCTGGGAAAACTGAGGCCTGGAACTGTCTGGGAACCAGACAAGGAACCAGTCAATGAGAAGGCAAGAGCCTAAGTTTTCTGAGTGTTAGAGGTAAACTGTCCTGCCCTGCAGCCACAAACTTTACCATTTGGAGTAAACCCTTCAAGTCATGATTATCACTTGTTTTTTGCTGTGTAACTTTCATCTAACATTCTGCATGAGTGTGAGAAAATGTCCCTGAATGCGTAGCCAATGCAGTAGGTAGTTTGATAACTCTCTTCTATATTTAACTTTATATAATGAACTGTATTTTAATAGATTTTGATGAAATAGATGAAAATAAAGTTAGGAGAGAGAATCAACTCAAAATAGGTGGGACAAAATGGAAAACAGGAGCGAGTGGTATATGAGTAAAAAAGTGCATGCCACTGCTGTACTCTCCATTTGATGAAGGAAGGCAAATATAATAAAAAAGCCAACCTGTGAGTGCATTTGCATTATAGCTTACTTTTCCAGAATGCTTCATTTGTGAATGCTTGTGGGACTCAACTTACACAGTCATACTTGTCCTTTCTCCATAGGATTCCTATTTCCTTGAACTGCATGAGCATTCCTTTCAGGTTGCCAAGAGCCAAAGATGCAAGGACTGACTGTTAAAAAGACCAAAATACATGTTGAATTTTAAAGCAAGCAAAGGTTGAACATTTAGACTTAAAAGATCATACAGACAGGGCCAAAGTACAGCTGAAAGACCAGGGAGCTCCTCCCAGTGTATTGCTGATGCTGGAACTTCCCTCGCCATGGTGCAGCCAGGCACAAGTCAGGTGTCTGACTTGAGGCTGCAAATCCAACTTATTTTTGGCACCTAAAAGCTGGTGTTGTGATGTTTGATGTTTGGGCACTTGCATTCCATTTGAGGAACCAGATGTGGTCCTCTCTGTCATGATCTGGGAAGAAGAACCAAGCTTTGCAAAACCCTGTTTAGCTCCCACTGAAACCTGTGAACAATTCCAGTGACTCCTAGAGCAGACCTGCCTTTGACAAGCAGGAGGAAGCACTAGGTGAAACCAGTGAATACCTTCTGTAATGGTGCCAGGAGAAATCCAATGGCCAAGATCACAATCAAGACGATGATAGCTGAGATAATACCTGCTATCTGCATGAAAAAACAATTCCACCATGAATAGGTGCCTGTAGGCATTATGGTCAGCTAGGAAAAAAGGGTGCTTTCTTTAAATGACATTACCATCTGTTGTCTTCTATACCTGTGTTTTGCCTCCCGTGCTCTCCTGCACACCTGATCTTGACAGAGCAGTGCTGGAGGCAAATCCTTTGAATGATCCACCAACTATATTACCCAGCCCAAAAGCAATTAGATCCTGAAATAAAAACAAAAGCAATTGTCCTTAAAAGCTGTTTCATGACAGTTATTCACAAGGCAAAGCATTCCTAAAATGACCTCTATCTCCCATTGACAAATGCACTGTCAATTTCTGTGTTATTTGCTTACCTGGTTGCCATCTATTGGGTAGTCATGCTTGATGGAATACACTTTAGCCACAGAGAAGGCTACTGCAAACCCAACAATTGCAATGGAAATGCTGTCACCAACGCACTTTTGGAGGATACCTATGTCAGGTGCAACAGGCACTTGAAAACTGGAAGACAAAAAACTCTAGTCATGAAGGATATGCCTAAGGAGAATTGGCCAGGAGCAGCTATAGCTTATTTTTTTGTGAGAGGAGGTCTGATTAATGTGTATAAATATATGAGGGCTGGGTGCCAAGAAGAAAGGGACGACCTCTTTTCATTTGTGCCCTGCGACAGGACAAGGGGCAATGGATGCAAGCTAGAGCACAGAAAGCTCCATCTCAACATGAGGAAGAACTTCTTTACTCTAAGAGTTACAGAGCACTGGAACAGGATCCCCAGAGAGATTGTGGAGTCTCCTTTTCTGGAGACTTTCAAGACCTGTCTGGATGCGTTCCTGTGTGACCTGCCCTAGATTCTATGGTTCTGCTCTGGTAGGAGGGTTGGACTCAATGATCTCCAGAGGTCCCTTCCAACCCCTAACATTCTGTGATTCTGTGACATCTGACACAGTGCTGGGGCCCTTGCACAGGCAAGATGCACACAGAAGGATTTAACTTAATTATGACAAAAAAAAGTCCCTGTGTGATTCATCGAAGCACTTTAGACATCTAAACAAATATTTACTAGTCTCTCAGGCTGTCTATCTGCTAGGTACTTTAGCTTTACTATTTTCAGCTGACCCCTTTGATTGGGGTCTTTTGTAGAGCCTAGGAAGAATTCCTCTTGAGGCTTCTTTCTTTCTTTCTCTTTCTTTTCCTTCCTTCCTTCCTTCCTTTCTTTCTCTTTCTTTCTTTCTTTCTCTTTCTTTCTTTCTTTCTCTTTCTTTCTCTTTCTTTCTTTCTTTCTTTCTTTCTTTCTTTCTTTCTCTTTCTTTCTTTCTTTCTTTCTTTCTTTCTTTCTTTCTTTCTTTCTTTCTTTCTTTCTTTCTTTCTTTCTTTCCTTTTTTTTCTTAATGTGTGCCTATTAATTCTTTATGCCAAAATTCTGACATAGCTGGATTTACCCTATATATGAATATGTACTCTATATATGCATATATACTCTCTATATGGATACGCTCCTGGAAGAACAGACATTGAGGCCTCTGGAGGATAATGGTGCCTGTGGAGGTGCAGGTGGCTGGTCACAGGACCAGGCAGGAAAACTGGAATGTCCTGGTGGCTTCCCAGTGCTGATGGTGGCTGCTGAACTGTGTGTGTACTTTGACTGAAATGGAGGGGTTCAGGAGTGAATAGCTCAGTAAAGGGGACAAATATCAACTTCCTGCTCAAGAGCTGTCTCAGAAAATGAAGCATGCAATTATTTAATGTCACACTGTATTCTTTATCTCATAGGAGATGTGCTCTAGTGAATAACTTTTACCTATTGAAGTGTCTTCATTATTGAGAGCAAAATGTTTACCTACTGAAAGAAGATGAAGTAGATTATTCTCATCAGAAACATAGGTGTTCTGATTTAACACTGACAAACCAGACAGAACTTTTTGCTCCTTTGATGAATTTTAACTAAATCACTTACCCTTCTTCTAGTTTTCCAACGACAGCTACATTAAATTTTTCTTCAAAGTTAACGAAATAGGAAATCAGTGCTGCTAAGACTGTCTGAAAGATAACAAACCCCACCTCCATTAGGCACATTCAAGCCAGAGTGTGAAGAAGCTGTTAAAACCCATTACCTTCCTTCTCCCACATGTCCTCCAGTCCCATCACTAGTGGCAAAGTTATGCCTCAAGTCTGCACATCTCTTTGCTATTCAGGTGTCATTCCTAAACCACCTTACAGGTATGGGTTTATGTTCATATATCACACAGAGTATATGTCAGAATATCTCAGTAACAACAGAGAACATCGCACTCAATAAACCAGGTGTTTTCTAACAAGGTAGTTTAATAACTCTGGGGTAAAACAAGCACTACTTGTGTCTATAACAACATTCTCTGGGACATCAGGAGCTTGCTGCCCATGTGAGGCTTCTCTCACCCCACTGCTGCTGGGGCGGAGGGCAAAACCCTCTGTTGCTAGAGGGCAAAACTGGTTTATACTTGCCCATGGATGGCCAGGACTTCAGTGGCTGCTTGCAGGTGTGGTAGAGAGGGGCCCCAGCTGTGGGACTGCAGCTGGCTGGTGTCAGAGCCAATTTTGTCCAAGGTAAAAATTCATAATTTATAACATCTTACTATGGATGTATTCAGTTAAGAATGGTTGAGTAGAGGGAAAACATATCACAATAGCTTATGAAGACCTGTTCGAGAGGGTCCAGAGGAAGGCTACAAAGATGATTAGAGGGCTGGAGCACCTCTCCTAGAAGACAGGCTGAGAGAATTGGGCTTGTTCAGCCTGGAGAAGAGAAGGCTCAGGGGAGACCTTATTGGAGCCGTCTAGTGTCTGATGGGGGCCTACAAGAAGGCTGGAGAGGGACTTTTCACAAAGGCCTGTAGTGATAAAATAAGGGGCAATGGGTTCAAACTGGAAGAGGGGAGACTTAGTTTGGGAATTAGAAAGAATTTCTTTACCCTGAGGGTGGTGAGACACTGGAACAGGTTGCCCAGGGGGGTTGTGGATGCTCAATCCCTCGAGGTGTTCAAGGTCAGGTTGGATGGGGCCTTGAGCAACCTGGTCTAGTGGGAGGTGTCCCTGCCATGGCAGGAGAGTTGGAACTAGATGATCTTTGAGGTCCCTTCCAACCTAAACTATTCTATGATTCTATGAATCTATAAATTTTTCTTTATAGTTAAAATGGTAAGCCATCATTTAATGCAGAACAGGAGAAGAAATAGTTAAAACTCTGCTTCCTCTGTACTATAGTGATGGAGCAATTGCAAAATCAAAGAGAAGTGACCATTACCACAAGGAGTTCGATCGGGATGGGAGTTGGTAGCTTTGCTTTGTATCGATCGTTCACTTCTTTCACCACGAACACAATAAGCAAGACAACAAGGGATGTGACAAGGTCAGCGATGTTTGTTTTTGTGATCTGGCTGAAAACGCTCTCCAGAGTCTGCAAAATCAGGAAGAAAAATGTGGTGCTTTATAAGTAGTAGTGTCTTGGCCCAGTAACACTATCACTTCCAGAAAGGCCTGTATCTGAATTGTTCTAAGGATGACAATGGTTGGGATTTACTCCCTGTGGCATGATGTGGATTGCAAGCCCCAACAGATGTGCATGTGCCTCATCCAAATACAAAAGCATCTGTGAAAGACCCTTTCTACTGGCTCTCGGCCCCCTCCTCATGGCCTTCCCCTGAGGGAGGGTCAGAGCAACACTCATGTGCATGATGGGAAACATCAGCAATGGAGTTACTGAGCAGATCTCTCTCTCTGCTCCTTCTTCCTGTCCTTCTCCTTCCTCCTTTATCATCCAATATCCCTCACAGAGACATATCCAAATTAACTACGTATAATATCAGTCCAGTAAAAGTGAATTATTAAATGGTTGAAGGAAAAAGTTGAATACTTAATTAAAACATGCCAACACACCCTTCCAACCTAAACTATTTTAGCCCAATGGGGTGTAATTTAGTATTTGGTAATAAATTTAAAGATTGGTCTTACACTAATAACCCATCTCTTAGATTTTTCTCTTGTTTCCTCCTACCTGGCTGTTTTTATGCTGAGTTCTGTAATTACTGCTTTGCAATACACAGTCAGATAAACATCACAGGTTTCAATAGCATTATCAACTAAAGAACACTTAACACTTACATAGACGATGCCAAATGGTTTATTAAATCCAGGGACAGGTAGCTGAAGCATGAATTTCAGCTGAGATACCAAAACATGAACAGCTGCAGCAGTCGTGAAACCGCTGATTAGTGGTTGTGATAGATAAATAACGATGAATCCAAACTGGAGAATTCCCAGAAGCAACTGAAATGCAAAATGACCATATATCAGTGTGATTCATTCATGCTTTTAAGAAATTTCTCTAACAAAGAGAATTTAATGAAAACAAAGATTTTCACCTAATCCCATACATCCAGGGATTAAGGAATATACTGTCACCAGACTTGCAATGAAAGTTGAGAATTAGCAACAGGGGGCATAAGACTAGTAAGATAATAGCTATTTCATAGCTAAAATAAACCTCCTTAGTTGTAGGGTTTTCAGTATTCATATTTTCACATGGTACCGGTGTTTCATGAAGCACAAACATATTAATATGTTAGGAAGGAAGAAACTGTAGGAATTCTATATTAGAAAGCAAGAAGGAATTGTTGTTTTTTTTTAAAAAAAGACAAATCCAAATACTTTATTATTATGAGATAGATCTTTTATTCCCCTTGGTGTGTCTGCGTCATTCACATTACTCTCACAACTACTTTTTTCCTACCCAGCAGGTTGGTTTTGCTGTAAGTGGGATACACCTTTGTGGGCTGTAGGGTCAGGTCTGGTAAAAAAACAGATATTTCACAGCATGAATCAGTAGCTGGTCACTGGAGGGGGGGGTGGAATGTCTCCTAATCAGTGATCCAAGGTTAGTTGGTGGGAAGGGGAAGAGAATCACTTTGGTGACTGCACCAGCAGAAATCAAAGGGGAAGGCCAGTCCACCATCCATCTATCCATATACGTGCATATAGATGTGTGCAGGCGCACACACACGTTTACGAACCTGAAAAACCCCAGAAAGGAAGGTTACAGATGCAGCTACCATCACCCTCTCTTCATCTATTGCTGAGATATTCGTGGAAGTGCCATTTCCAGCCGCATTATCGGGGACCAGCCTGACAACAGCTCCTCCCACCATCAGGCTCAGGACAGGGAAGGGACCTGAGCAGCACAAGGTATTCATTAGAGACCCAAAGGGGCAGAACGTCCTTCTTCACCAGTGAGGAGGGTGGTCAGTGTGCCTGAACTTACCCACTGAGATATGCCTAGATGTGCCAAAAATAAAATAGACCAGAACAGGGAAAAATGCTGCATAGAGTCCATAACCAGGGGGGACGTTCACCAGCAAAGCAAAGGCAAGACCTGCAAGGACAGAGACCCGGGGAAGGTGAAGAGCATGTTACAGGCTGAAACCAGCAGTCCCTTTGCTCCTGGCCCAGCAGGCTGTGTCAGAGCACATGCTCCCTGGAGATACCTTGCAGGACAGCCACCAGCCCCGTGTTGATGCCAGAGACAATGTCACTGAGGATCCACTCCCTGAAGCGGTATGCTGGCAGCCACGAGATGACAGGAAACAAACCCAAGGCAATTTTTTTTATCCTTTGTGGGGAGCAGCTGTAAAGACACAAGAGGACAGGGCGCTGTCAGTGAACAGCTCAGCTGAGCCACAGCCTGGTTTTGGAGGGGAAATGAAGGTGGGAGGATTCAGATTCAAGCTGCCAGAGGTCAAAATCCCAACCAGACACAACCCTGATCAACCTTCTCTTCCAGATGTGCTTCAAGGAAGAGCCAGTGGCCTCAAGAGATCCCTTCCAACCAATATTTTCATAGGATCATAGAATGGTTTGGGTTGGAAGGGGCCTTCAAAGACCATCTAGTCCAATGCCCAGGTCATCTTTCACTAGATCAGATTGCTCAGAGCCCCATCCAACCTGACCTTGAATGTCCCCAGGGGTGGGCCATCTATCACCTCTCTGGGGAACTTGTTCCAGTGTTTCACTACCCTCATTGTAAAAAATGTCTTCCTTATATCTAGTCTAAATCTACCCTCTTTAGGTTTAAAACAATTACTCTTTATCCTATTGCTACAAGCCCAATTAAGAAGTCTGTCTCCATCTCTCTTATAAGCCTCCTTTAAGTGTTGAAAGTCCACAATAAGGTTTCCTTGGAGTCTGTGCTGCCAATTGCCCAGGAAAAGAGAAGCTGCCTGGGCTACAACTGTAGAAAGACTTTTAAGGGTAGTAGCAGCTAAAATTCTTTAGATAAATCTGACATTGCATTTAGTTAAATGAGTTTTCATTTGCTTTGTTGGAATCTGAGATGGAAGTTATCAGGAAGGAGTTCATGCTGTCTGAGAGTGGCAGTTCAGGCTGTTTCTTAGATCCATATATATTTAAAAAAACTCCTTACCGAAAATACAGTTTCAGGTGATCCCAAAAGGTTTTATGGTATCTCTGCAATTTCTCATGGTCTTCATTGAACAAATTCTCCGAGTACACAGGTCTGGCAACAACATAGTGGTTGCCCACAGGTTCAACCATTTCTTCTGAAATGTCAGGTGAGGATGGCGATTTGTGAGTGCTTCTCTCTGACCTTAGTCACTTAAAAACCTGAAATGAAGAGCAGGGTTAGCTCCTTATGTACTGTGTGGCAGGTAGCCATAGCATAGATGAGTGAATCCCAAACTGAGCATTACCACCTTTGAAGATCAAAAGAGAGATGGTTGAGACACCTGCTTCACTTTGCCAGGATTATCTCCTGCCCTCCTCCTCCTCCCACTGCAGTGCAGTGCTTTGCTGGAGCATGAAGTATTTATTTCTAAAGATGCAGCCATAAAGCAGACAAGTTGGATTTTGAGTAAATTTTTCTCTGAGTCAGCCATCTACAACCAAAACCTGCCCCCCTTAAGGGAGACTAGTTCCTTAAGGAACAAACAACCAGATCCCAAGCAGTTTCTCTGTGGCACTGCTGAGAGGGCTGGGAGCTTGCTGAAACCCACTGACATGTGAGGGGAAAGGCAGAGCCAAGGCACTGCTCCGCTGTCCTCTCTTGGACTTTGAGACAGGGCTGAATCTTTTGTCTTGGGTTTGTGTGACAAGGAGGTTAAGCTCAGTAGTAAAAAAGCACAGTATTGCTGCTTGTTGTTATTTCTAAGATTTATTTCCACAGGTTGTCTGGACTGATTCTCTGTTCCATGCTCACAAACAGTTGTTGCAATGTCTGACCTAAATACTGTTTTCTGTCTCGTCCCAGCCCACATTTGCATGTTTGCGCTGAATAGAAACTGTGCTCAGTCACTCCAGAAATGACCCTTGAAGCCTGCATTACACATGAGAAGATCCAAAACTCATTTCCGTTGATACCACTGGGTATTTTTCAGCAATTAATTGATGCCATTACTGTGCGGCCCACTGTGCTGTTACGTTTCTTTCTATGCCTCGTGTTCCTTCCATGTCAAATTCACCTGTATAAATGTACTGTCTAAAAACATTTCTCTCTGTTGCAGCCACCATTTAATATTTAATACAGTGATAGTCCTAGTCAGGAGCCAGGGAACCTGGTCTTGGTAGCTGCAGCTGGACTAGATGATCATTGTAGGACCCTTCCAACTGGAACTAATCTATTCTATTCTGTTCTATTTTCTTCTGACTCAGAGGCGAAGATGTACTGTAGGAAGCAATAGGTCTTTTGTGGCACTGATAATAGAGCATTTAATTCATTCTGTCTCCCCTAGTGCAAATGCTCCTTGGTGCTTGCTGGTGCTCTCGTGACAGATACTCAACCAACACTAGTTCCTTGCCCAGGTTTATCACCTGACTTGCACTGAAGTAACCTACAGACATTTCTAGTAGAGACTTGTGTGCTTTCAATACTTGGAGATATCACAGAACAGATTTTGAAGTGACACAAAGCAGGTTGTATAGTTATGAACAGATGGAAATCTTTTTATCTGTGACAATTTTTGCATTAAAATATGAATCCCATCCTGAAACTTTACTACAGCTCAGAGCCCATTATTGACCTTTTTCACATGATTCAATTTTAATTTCCTCCTAGTTCATTCTGAGGAGATTCCTGGATGTGTAGAAGTCCAAATAATGTCAGATGTACCTCTTAAATATGCTGGTTTTGTTGATATACTATTTTTGCACAAAGGATTCACTGTTTTGGCAATGGGTTAAACATTTTTACTGTTTTAACATAAAAAAATTAGATCTGTGATATTTTCCAAAAACTGGCGAGTAATTATTCTAATATACTAATCCCCCAAATCTAAGCCCATTCAAGACCCTTGTCCAAAGTCAGTTAAGATCATACTCAAATCCTGTAATTCTACGCTGCTGTCCCTCCCTCTGATGGGATCAGAGCTCCAAACCGTTGGCTGGTGAAATTTCAATGAAAAAATTGTTTAATTTAGTTTTTTCCCTGATAAATCTTGATGTACTTAGATTTGCAGGACTAAGTTTTATCTATTCAAGATTTTAGAACTGCTCGGTTTCCTAGTCTGCATATCAGTCTTTTAGACTTCACGTCACAGAGAGGAATATTGCTGAAAGTTCTGTTAAATAGTTTTGTTCATTACATTGTAGGGCACAAGGTGTACTATTTGTACCCTTTGAAATACTCATAAGCCATAAAAATAAAAGAAGTGTGGGGGTTACTTTTTTGTTTCAGACTTTCCCCAGTGCTGCAGCTTTTGTGAATGCTTTAGTTGTCACTCCTGTCCCTTGCCCAGCCTTTGTTCTTTCCCCAGGCCAGATTTAATGTGTTGATCTCAGGAAATGTACAATATGCCTCTTTACAACTCTTACTGAAGGTGTAAGACTTCTGTGTGTGTTTTTCCCTCCTGATAAGAATGACAATTTACCAACCCTCTTCTGGGTTAGCTTTGGATCGAAGGCTAGAGCTGCTGAAGGAGACTTGGAGCCTCACCTCAAGGATCTTGTCAAGCTGAGCCCTGTGAGCATAAACCTGCTTTAAAAACTGTGGTGCCATGTGGCATTACTCAAGTTTAACCAAGCCAGCCTGAGCACCTGAAGTGCAGTGTAATGTGCTTTCAAGCTCTTTCCTGCAGGTAAATGAGGCCATATGGTGTGGCACCTTGCTGATAGTTACTTGCTAGTTGAGTTTTTGTTGTCTCATTCCCTATTCCATGGGTTCTGTTGACAGCCATCAGCTACTGTGATTTCAGCCAGTATTGCCCTCCTCTTGCTCACTCTCATTTTCTTTCCATATATGTTTAGGAAGATAGGATACTCTCTGCATTGGGATGTTTTTCAGCTGTTGAACCATTACTTTTTTAGATGTTTTAAAGAAAATGGGGATATTGTGACGAGTACCAGTGTAGTGGAAGCCAACAGCCTCCACAAGTCCCCTGAAAGAGAGGTCTGTACCCCAGTAACCCACACTGCCTTTCCAGAGTGCTCCCATCTTTATGTCCTTGGACTCCTTGTGGGACATGACCAATTAGCACAATTCTCTTGATGACTTCTATAATGTGTCCACCCACACTTGTGGAACAGGAGGACAGACCAAGCCTACACTACAGAGCTATTGAGTGGTAACAACTTTGACTCACTATTGACCAAGACTAGGTCTGAACTGAAAGCCCGGAGATAACATCCTGGTTCAGTTTAATTCCATATAGCTTCTGATTCTGTTCTTATGGCCGACAATTAACAGCATTACCACCTCTCACATAAAAAACTCCAACTCCACTGCTAATCCCCCGCATCTGTGTATCTTTGGTAAAGCCTATTTTGATTTGTATCATTTTGTTGAGGGGATTAATAAAGAGATACTTTTTTTCCTTTATTAATTTATCATCAATATTGACTAAGAAGTACACAAAAATCTGGTAATTAAATATTAATCTTCATCCCATTTTTCAATCTGTGTATACACACTCACAAACTCTACTTCTCTACAATATATACATTTGAAAAATACAAACAAATTCTACAAGGGAAACTTCTACATTTTACAAGAAATACAACACATAACTAGAAGCGTTTAATTTATAAGCATTACTTCACATATCACATATCCAGACTGGCAAGTCAAAATTGTACCTGATATATCTTCTGGGAAGCTCTTCAGAAGAAATCACGTGAATATTTTATGGAAAAGATATCCTTGAAATTTTCAGAGGCAGTGCAGATACCTCGTACTGTTCTTCATTTCAGAACCTCCCTAAATACTGGCAGCACTTTAATAACTAACTTCAGTTAACTTTTACAAGAAAGAGAAGATTTCACTGTGGCCTTGACCATTGAGCCTATACTGAGGAGGGATGATAAGAGTAATTTCTTAAAGTTCTCTGTGATATTGCTTAACTTTGTTTGGTGAGCTGTTTCTGATTGGTCTGCAGAGACTAATACGGGAAAATAGAGATGAATAAGAAGGACTGTTGCAATCCTGTGCTGTGCATCTGCCAGGTTTCTGTTGAGAATGGTGGGAAGTGGTGACCACAGCTCGGCTATGGTACCCTTCATTTCTGAAGAAGTGTGAGCCAGCTGTAAGGGACAGGGACCTGCTGGACATGCCAGCTCTGAGCAAGGTGTGTCTCTGTGAACCTTCCCCAGAAGCACATTTAAAGGACCCTAAATTGTCTTTCCAGAAACAATTCCTGAATGCTCAGATCATTGCCAAAAATAGCCTTTTCCAAAGGCCAGCTGTGACTTCGTGGAGCTGGCAGCTGTGGTGTCCTGTGACAGGCAGTGAAAAGGTGCACGCTGTGTGCACGGCTGAGTGCTGGGGCACAACCATGGTGTAGGCAGGCTGGACTGTCCTGCAGGATCCTGCTCCTGTCCACTGCCTATAAAGGAACCAAGGGAAATTACCCTCCCGAGGCCAAAGTGAGCCTGTGTAAACATTTCCCTGAGATATCTGATACCACCTAAGATGATAGCTGAAATAGTATTTTGATGCCTCAGGCTGCAACTTCAGTTGCAAGCTCCTGTGTTCAGGTGTCCTGGGTTCAGGAGAGCAGTAAACCTCCAGTGCTGAGGAGCATCAAAACATCAAAGTTCCCTGACAAAAACTGTCCTTATGACCCTTCCCTTAGGTTACACTGCCATGAACACTGGCATGCAGAAACTGCATTCAGCTTCAGCTGTTGATACCCATGGTATCAGGAAGGCTGTAGGATGCCACACTCCTTAGGACACCCCTCTGAGCTGGAAACCAGAGCTAGCCCTAGCCTCTGTGGGCTTGAAATCACAGACTCTGCCCCTGAAGAAAAAGTTTTCTTCATCTGGTGAAAGGGCACAGTGTGAGGGAGGGCATCCTGTGTGGCCCGCAGGGACAGTCACACACGTGGGTCTAGGAGGAGAAAAGACAGGAGATGGTTTGCCCATATTTCAGTCATTGATTAGACCAAAAAATAATGAAGCGAACTGGAACCCGATACCCGTACCCAGAAGGTGAGAGCTCTATTAGAGCATTCAATCACAATTTGTTTCTTGTACCTTCTTGTGCTTCTTGTGGCTCTGAGTTGACTGAGGGTCTTTATGAACCTCAGGTGCTTTTGAAAGTTGGAGCTATGCTTCTAACCAAGACCATAAGCTCCCCTAGTCAGTAAAGAACTCCAGTCACTTCCTAAACTGTTGATAGTACCTTCTCTGTGACAGCAAACTCCTGGTTTTGGTAACTGCTGTTAAGCTTAAGAGATTTGCTGCAGTTTTGTAAAACTGACACAGAAATTACTTCTATCATTAAAATAACAAACATTTTAAAATATGTAGAATACCTCAAACCATGAAACAACTAAACAGCTTTTGACCTCCCCCCTCAGAGTGCAGGCATGGTGCAATCATGGAACTGCTTTAAAACCACTTTGAATTGTTGAATGTATTCTTAATTCTTTGTATTTGGGATGTCACAAGAGCTGCAACATAAAACAGCAGGACAGCTTTTTTAGGAGTAGATTTAAATGCAGGAGGGACTTTTGGTTTTAACTAAGTCAGTTAAAAGTTGGCTTTGTCACATCCACCAGCAAGTGCTTTAGACTTGGATTATTTCCACTAATTCACTGAAGTAATGAGGTGCTACGTCAAGTGACAAAGGGAATAAACACTTTGGCCTTTCTGTTTGCAGCAGTAATAAGAACATGATTTTCTCCTGATGGTGCAGAAGAGATTTCATGCACAAGAGTCATACAGGGGGCAGATAGCCTCTGTCCCACACTGCAGAAGTTCAGCTATGCAAATCCCTGATGTCTTTACACCAGGTGCTTAAACACCACCTAAACTGTAAGCTGGGAAAGTGTGGCCTTTTCTGCCAAGGCAGAGCAGAGGAGGAAATGCAAATTTCTCATTGCTCTGTCTCTCAGGCAGCCCTGGAAGCAGAGTTCTGTGCTGTAAATCAGTCACAGCCTGATCCTTGCCAAGTCTCAAGCACCCTCAGCTTCCTTCTGAAAACCACCCAGAGCTCTTGAAAGCTGCTTGGTAAGCTGAGCTCTGAAGGGCTTCATGTGTGCTGCCTCCTGCCCAGGCCAGGATGGGGAGGGAAGAATGAGTAATTGGAGGGAGATAAAGCAGTAACAAATTGTCTGAGTGGTTTACAGCTGCAGAAAGAAGTTATATTTTCACAGAGAAAGAAGAAAACAGTTCTGCTGGAGATGCATTTTACTTGTTTAGTGAAGAGCTCCACATCTTTCTTTAGTGTTAAATAAACACCAGTATTGATGCTGGGAGATTAGCTGGCTGAGAATGTGGATAACAGCATCAGCCCATACGGATTTCTAGTGTTTCCCAATGTTTTCCTTCACCATGTGCTGTGTAAAGCTTCTGTTCTCATGTGTAGCTGTCTGACCATGTCCTGTCTTCTGCTGCCCAGCTGGTCACCCTGCTGCCAAGTTCAGCCCAAAACCTTCAAGCAAAATATCATTCACAATGTCATCTGCTGTGATGCTTCTAGTGCAAAACACCCCAAACTCAAGTTCTGCCAACCCTTACAAATCGTGGAATGCATTGAGTTAGAAGGAACATTCAAAGGTCATCTAGTCCAACCCCCCTGCAGTCAGCAGGGACATCTCTAACTAGATCAGGTTGCTCAAAGCCCCGTCCAGCCTGGCCTTGAACGTATCCAGGGATGGGGCTTCCACCACCTCTCTGGGCAATCTGTTCCAGCGTTCCTCCACCCTCATAGTAAAGAACTTCTTCCTAACATCTAATCTAAATCTACCCTTCTATAGTTTAAAACCATTGCCCCTCATCCTATCACTACAAGCCCTTGTAAACAGTCCCTCCCCAGCTTTCTTGTAGGCCCCCTTCAGATACTAGAAGTCTGCTATAGTGTCTCCTTGGAGCCTTGTCTTCTCCAGGCTAAACAACCCCAAATTTCTCAGCCTGTCTTTGTAGGAGAGGTGCTCCAGACCTCTAATCATTTTTGTGGCCCTCCTCTGTACCCAGTCCATCAGGTCCATGTCCTTTCTATGTTGAGGGTTCCAGACCTGGATGCAGTACTCCGTCCAGGTGAGGTCTTACCAGAGCAGAGGGGCAGAATCACCTCTCTCGATCTTCTGGCCATGCTTCTTTTGAAGCAGCTCAGGATGTGATTGGCCTTCTGAAGTGCAAGTGTGTATTGTTGGCTCATGTCCAGCTTTTTGTCCATCAGTATCCCTGAGTCCTTTTCTGTGGGGCTGCTCTCCATCACATCATCCCCCAGTCTGTATTGATAGTGAGGATTGTCCTGACCCAGGTGCAGAACCTTGCACTTGGCCTTGTTGAACCTCATGGGGTTCACATGGACCCACTTCTCAAGCTTGTCCAGGTCCCTCTGGATGGCATCCTGTTCCTCTGGCATGTCAACTGCACCACCCAGCTTGGTGTCATCTGCAAACTTGCTGAGGGTGCACTCAATCCCACTGTCTATATCATTGATGAAGATATTAAACAGCACTGGTCCCAGTACGGACCCCTGAGAGACACCACTTGTCACCCATCTCCATCTGGACATCAAGCCATTGACCATTACCTTCTGGATGCAACCATCCAGCCAATTCATTATCCATCAAATAGTCCACCCATCAAATCCATATCTCTCTAATTTAGAGAAAAGGCTGTGGTGGGGGACCATGTCAAAGGCCTTGCAGAAGTCCAGGTAGATGACATCCATTGCTCTTCCCTTGTGCACTGATGTAGTCACTCCATTGTAGAAGGCCACTAGGTTGTTCAGGCAGGACTTGCCCTTAGTAAAGCCATGCTGACTGTCTCAAATCACCTTCCTGTCCTCCATGTGCCTTATCAGAGTTCCTAAGAGAAACTGTTCCATGATCTTGCCAGGCACAGGGGTGAGGCTGACAGATTGGTAATTCCTGGGGTCCTATTTTCTACATTTTTAAAAAATAGGTGTAAAGTTTCCCTTCTTCCAGTCACCAGGGACTTCACCTGACTGCCATGATTTCTCAAATATCATGGAAAGTGGCCTGGCAACTACATCAACCAATTCCCTCAGGACTCCGGGATGCATTTTATTAAGTTCCATACACTTATGTATGATTAGGTTCCTCAAGTGGTCACAAGTCTTCACTTACAGTGGGAGGGACTTTGTCTGCCTGGTTCCCACCTGGTGGTCCTTCAACTCAGGAGATGTGAGAAGAGAGGTTGCCAGTGAAGACTGAAGCAAAAAAGTTGTTGAGAACCTCAGCCTTCTAATTTGCCATTCTTGCTTATTGTGGGGTTACGTTTTCTTTAACTTTCCTTTCTGGCTGACATACCTGTAGAAGCCCTTCTTGTTATGCTTTGCATCCCTTGCCAAGTTCAGCTCCAGCCATGCCCTGGCCTTCCTGATCTCACCCCTAACACAACTAGGTAGCATCCCTATACTCTTCCCAAGTCCCTGCTTGAACTGCCTGTGCAGTTCTTTCTTGCCTTTTGACTCGACCAGCAGGTCTTGACTCAGCCATGCTGGCCTCTTTCCTTCCTTGCTTGATTTCTTACACCTGGGGATCAAGAGCTCCAGGAGGCAGCGGACTTCTCTGTGGGATGGATCTGGTCAGCATATGGGGCCCCCTGTTCCCCTCAGAAGGGAATTACCTACAACAATTACCCTCTTTTTTTTCTTAACAGAAGCAGTCCTAATGTACAGGGCT
Source organism: Brachypteracias leptosomus (assembly GCA_013401335.1). NCBI lineage: Eukaryota > Metazoa > Chordata > Aves > Coraciiformes > Brachypteraciidae > Brachypteracias > Brachypteracias leptosomus. The sequence goes on along the minus strand of VYZX01027707.1, from coordinate 223,175 downwards.
GACTGACTCACGCTAAGCAACCCCCGGGATGGAACTTCATCTACATCCTCATGTGCTTGGTCCTCAAGTTCTGGAGCCCCATACCTGTTGTGTAAGGGCAGCCAGGAGGGTGAGGGAGGCCAGGAGGCGACTCACCCGCTTCGCCGAACAGGGATCTGTATCCATTCACCCCTTCTCTTGGGTCTTCTCCTTCTGACTGGTGGCAAGAGAGGAGGGGATCCTCTGCTTCTTGCAGAGCCTCTACCTGCTGCCTTTTCCTCAGGGTGTGGCTTCACCAATCCATCTCCCTCTTACTTTCCCTGATGCTCCTCAACCCGTCCAATTCCTCTCTCAGCTCTGCCACCAGGCTGAGCAGATCATTCCCCTGGTCACACCGCACATAGGGGTTGTTTCTGCTACCCTGTGGCAGGTGGGACAGGCTCAGGATCTCCCTGCAGCTGGAGACTTTCACATCTACATGGTTTTGTGGGAGCTCTGTCTAGGCTGCCACATTCCTTCTGGCAATGGCTTTCATCCAAGTGGTAACTATAGCTAGGTCCTCTTCTGGGAAGGCGATGACTACTAGCTGAGCTCACCTCTTGAGCCAGGAGGGGACCAGTCGCCACCAAGTGAATTTACCCCTTGCACTCAGCAGAGCTCTCAGTGCCCTGCCTGTGCAACTGCCACCCCATGTCCAAGTGACCATACCATGCCCCGGCCCTGAGGGACACTTTTATGGTGCAAGGTGTGGCTGCTGTTGCTGTAGCAATGCCCATGTCTTGCCAACCACTTTCATGAGAGTTGCCCACTCCGGGGAGGTCACTCCATTGCCTGCCTGATCCCCGCTTTGGGAACCTCCCTCTACACCCAGATCTGCTGCTCTACTGTGGGCCGGAGCAGCTCTGAGGCAGCTGCTCTCAGCAACCAAGTGCTAGGTTCATTGGCATGGGTCACTGAATGTTGTCACTCCTTGGTACAGAGCACACAACAAGCAGGAGCACCCAGTGCTGTTACAGCAGTGTATTGTGCAGAGAAGCTGGAAATTTCCAAGAAAAGGGTTGGTGCCTTATTCACATCCCTCTTATTTCTTATTCACATTTCTTTTATTACACTTATGCATTTTAATTCCCTTTTATGATGGACTTCAGAGTTAGTGTGCTCTGAAAGGCAGCAATCTTGGCCTGGATGATGGGTGTTTATATGGTGGCATGGCACCATAAAGAGCACAAACACAAAACCTGGCACATTGCCTTTCAGAGCAGAGTTTTGTCATACTCATCTGCCAACACTAAAAACTGGGCTTCATTCTTCAAGACAAAAGTGACATATTTTAATCCAATGTTAATGGTATTTTTTATCTCATAAACTTTCTGTGTTTTGGTTAAGGTATAAGTAGTTCATTTGGTTCTATTTAAAGCCTCCTGTCTTCTTTGATTTAGTGAAGCAAATTAATTTCTTAGGAGATCTCTCACATCAGAGACAACCAACTAGATTAGACTTGTTGATTCAGCATTTAACTGTATTTTTACACTGTGGCTGAATATAGCAACATGTTATTTGAGGCTCAACCAGGCTGGGGATCACAGCAATGGGAGGATGCACAACCACAGTGCCCTGTTGAGCTTCTCCTGCTGTCAATGGGTGAGTCAGGAAATCTGCAGCGTCACAGCCCCATGTGCTCTGTCCTTTGGTACAGATACTGCTACACATGCATGGAGTAATGCTTAACAGACTAATGAGTGTTCAGACATCTGAAAATAAAGGAATGGTGTAGATAGCCTTGCTTGTGCTGTGCTATAGCAGGAAGCTCAGTCTTGGCTCTCCGCCCTGAGCTCCTCCCCAAAGACACTTGCCTCAGGATATGCTTTTGGGACACCCATTTGCAAAGGGTTTTCAGCCATGTGAGAGTGTAAAAACATCCTACTTTCCTCCAGACTAAAGGAGAGGCATTGCAGAGTGTCCTGTCCACCTCAGATTGCTTACAGTAGCTATGTATATCCCTCCTCCAGATATATCCCATCTCTAGAAAGCCAGGGCTTTATGCCATGGCCCTTAGCCCTTTCCTGCTCAGATTGTGCAGGTCCGTTGTGTGAATACCATGGAAATGTGGTTCCAGCCCCAGGGAAAGCTGTGTTGTTCCCACTGGGTTTTCTGAGAGTTCTTTTCCTCCTGGCAAGCAGAAGCAGATGACAGAGGCAGGAATTGTTTATTCCTCTCTTGGCGGGAGATGATCAACTGTAAGTATGAACATTAAGGTGAAAAAACCCTAAATCCAGTTCTTAAGGAGCTCTCTGCTGCACTCTGGGCCCTCTTTTTCACTCCAGAATATTTGCTGCCTGTAGTTGCGTTAGCACCTACTAGTACTGCTTGCTTCATTTAAACCATTAAACTTGTTCGTAGATGTGCAAGTTCAAAGCCTTTGTTGGGCTGCCAGCAGCAGCTGCTGTGCCTCTTGGGCATTGTCTCTCCACCTCTGAATGAGCAGTTTTGGTGCTCACACATGGATGCTCAGGTTTCCTATTACTAAGTTCATGTGATCCTCCTGCATTTGAAACTGCAGCCCAGGAGCTGTGCTGGATGGGGCCTGGCACTATTGTCCGTGTCCAGCACTGCTGGGCAAGAAAAAGACCATTTTCCCACCCCTCAGCACTGCAGGACTGCCCATGACTCCATCCTCAGGCCATGACTGGCCTGGTTTGTGCCTCCCCAGAGTTTAATCAAGGTAAGGATCCTTGAAGATCACAACAGCCGACACTTGAATTTCAATTTCTCAGCCCAAAACATTTCTGTTTAACAGGAGCAGAGTCAAACTGGCATGAAAGTGAAACCAAAACCAAACAGTAATTATAAATGGCCAAAATGCTGCTTGGCAGAATATGACAAGCAGCTTCTCTGAATGGGTGCCGGCACCATATTTCCCAGGTAAGCCTTGGCCACCATTCCCAATTTCCTCTTTAAAGTCCAGCAGAGCACACTTTTAGTTGTTTATCCACTTGGAAACACCATTGAGAGTACCATTAAAAATAATCTAGATGAATAATTACACAACAAATATTTCTATGTAGCTGGTGGAACATTTGAATATATTCAAACATGAAGTCAGAGCCAGCTCCTTGTAATCATTTATGTTTGTGCTCTAGATCTCTCTGTGTGATGTACCTTTGCAGATAGCAGTGCAATAAAATACTCCATTATCTGCAGATACTTTAGACTGTGCCATTCCTTAAACTGTGTGAATTATGCCTGATGTTTCCCTCAGGTAACTGTTACATAGAAAAATGTATTTCCCAATATTTCACCAGGTCTCTTATCAGTTCTTGTGTTCCTATCTGCTCCAGCTTGTTTTGCAAGAACGTGCAAAATGAAATGATCTGGTGTTTTGCTCATGGAGCAAGACTGTCATGTTCATCTAGCAGGGGGGTTCACCTTGCTGCAGGTTCACCTTGCTGCATACTCCAGGGCTTAACAGGTCTGGGGTCTACCATCCCCTACATTATTACCAAGTGTTTGTTCCAGAGCTATTCAGGTGTGTATAGCCCCGCTCCTCATAACACTTTGAAATCACATCTGGATTTAGAAGTTTTAACCTGAACTCACCTTTATGACCAACCCTCTTTGAATTGCACAAACTGTGTAGTCATGGGATATGGAGTATTTTGTCTTTTGATCTTATGTCAGGTATGCTTTACATTATTTAAGGAGCCTTACTCCTTAAATATTGTTTAAGATTATTTAAGATCACTTCTAAAAATTATTTAAAGACCCTCACTTCCCTAATATTTTAGTAATTGTTAAGAGAGAGACTTCTAGTTCCTTTACTGCAATAATTGTCACTGAAATTCTTTGACTTTTTTTTTTTTATTTTTCAATTTACTGTTAACATACTTTTTCTATTTGTGGGCTTATAAACAATTCCATACAAGTCTCCCAAGTACACATTGCAATCTAGCACAGAAGAGGATGCTTTTCTTACTCATTTTACAGAGATCCTCAGAAGTAAAGCAGTAAGTTCAAAGACCACATGCTGAAAATCAGTAGATTAGATTAATATTTTAGATCAGTGCTAGCAAACTTTCACTTCTTTAAAGTTTGCTTCTCTATATCATAGAAAGACTACATACTTAAAAAAATATTAAAATATCTTAAACAGTAAATAAAATATTAACCATATTTTAAAACTACTGTTATCAAAAATATGTGTAGGGCAAATTAAAGGTAAAATTCAAGAGCTGAGTTCAAATGTAAGCAGAAATTAAACATTTTGTTCATCCCTCTAATTCTCAATTTATTAATGAGATATTTCCCATGCTATTAAAAAGCCCCACAGTATCCTCTGCTACATCACACCCCTGAATATCCTTCCTATCTACTAGTTTGCAGACCAGCACAGGGAAATGATAGAATATCTTTATGCAGATCAGCAGGTGGCCTGACCTGGCATGCTGTCTGCTCAGGAGAAGGCAGAACCAGGGAAGTGCTAATTGAGGACTGAGATAATCCCAGCTGTATCACTCCTTATTAGCACTGATTATTTGAAGAGGTGTGCAAGAATGGTGACTGAGAGATCCAGCAAAAAAAATCAAACCAACCACAGATGGAGCATTTGAATAAATTTTCATTTATTACTTGGTGAAACAAACAGCAGGTAGCAATGTCTGTACCTCTGTGCACAAAGACCCAGAGCCACCAGCCCCGGGACTCCTGGGGTCATGCACAGCACCTCTCAACCACTCAAGCCCTGACTCCTAGCTTTTTTCTTCCCCCACACAATGCTTGTAGCTGATATTTTGGCTTCTGCTTGTACAATGGGAAGACTCAGTTCATGTGGCTTAGCTGTGACTTGCATACAGCCTATGTTTTCAACCTTTTCCCTTTTTTTTAGCTGTTTTTTTCAGTCAAAAAAGAGGTTAGTTTGCTTCCTGTGACAAACCTGAAGGAAAGCTCAGCCACCCAGGGTTGTAATCAGGCCCATGGTTGTCTTCGGATCCCAAAGCGGGCACTATTGCAGTTCCTATCTGCAACATTATTGATAAAAAGAGCTGTAATTCCTCCAGCTGAGATAAAAATATGCAAAATATGCAAAGTTACAAATCCCAAAGCCATCTGTGCAAGCCATTTTGCAACTGGCTGGAAGTAAAACAAATGGGAAAACCCTCCAGTCCAGGGGTGGTGACACCTTCTTTTGCAGCAACTTCTGGGGAACAGATGCTGGCTGCTGGCTGCTGAAGCTGGTGCTCTCCTTCGCTCCTTGACAGACTGCTTCAGGCTGTAATCATGCCAGATCAAACAAGCTAAAAATATTGCATCTAATCAGTTTAGGATAAAGGCCATCTTGGAAAAGATAGTTGCTCCAGGAAATGAGCTTCTTTCTCAATAGCTGGCATCATTCCCACTGAGTCACCAATGGGGCTCGGAGCACTGAGCTGCAGGAGTGAAATAAAAAATTCTTTGGGTGAAACTAATCTCCCCTATGTTGAGCTTCGTGCAAAAGCACCTGCAGATAGGGCAATAAGAAACTGGTCTGCCTGAAGGGCAGCATTAGTATGGGGAAAAACAACCATAATCTGGGACACAAGTCCTTTAAGAACAAGCATTTGGGGTATTGGTGAATGGCAGGAAAAAGAGAAGCTGCCTGTATTCACCATCCAGTTGCCACAGCCTATGAAACAAAGAATTTAAAGCAAACAGAAAGAGCATAAAGTAAGAGTAAGATTTCTATCAGGTTCTCCCTTGAAGCATGAAGAGGCAAATGCTCCCCATGATGGGGCCAACTGCCTCTGCAAGTACAACTAGGTGGTTGTCCAGGCTGGAGATGAGAAAATGGAGTCAGCTGTCTAGAAACCTAGAGCTAGAGGTCTGGGGAATTATCTTATAAAGAGAGATCAGAAAATTAATTAGCCCTTAATCAGACTCTCCTTCATATTTCCAAAATGTCGTCCCTCTCTCGTTTCCCAAGGCACTTGCATGGAGAAGTGGTCATGAAGATGATATGCTTGGAGTGAGTATGTTTGGGTCACCCAGTCAATGGAAATTAAATACTTGCTTTTTTGTAATGCCATAAACCCATGCTATTTTGGGGCTTAAAACTCAGTCCTGAAACAGTATTTCAAAGTGCCACAGAGCTTGAGAAAATTCCTCACTCGTGTCATATCCCTCATCACTTTCAGCCATATCCCTTGAAAAGGCATTAATCATAAGTAACATTTTAATATTGATCATTATAAATACAATCATAGAATCATTTAGGTTGAAGGAGACCTTTAAGATCATCAAGTCCAACCACTAACTGAGCACTGCCAGGTCATTACTAAACCATGTCCCTAAGTGCCACATCTACGCAGCTTTTAAATACCTTCAGGGATACAGTAGTACCTTTTTATATGACAGTAGCTTTCATGAAAAATGCATCCAAATATCTGTATTCTTTTTATTAACTGCCTTTATGATCAGAAGTTAATTACCTTTAACCTACTGGTTGCACTTGCACGATGTAATATTTTCCAAGGTTCACTGGGAAGATTTTTTTATTCATGACTCAGGATGGACCTAAAATAAAAACCATGTATCTAAGTACATCTGATAAATGTGAGTTGGTTACAGTGTAATGTCACTATCAATACAAGCCCTGATTAAATATCTTCTGACCTGTGATGTGCCCATGTGAAAAAAAACCACAGAAACATGTATGAATTCCTTCATTTTGTTAGATCATTCTGTTTTTCTATCGAATCCAGCCCTTTATTTCCTGACCCATGTACTCAGAGACTAATTTAAACAGCACTGAGGAGTCAGATTGCAACTTGTTTTGGATGGACAGGATTCACTGTCAGGACAAGGTGGGCAGCAACTGTTGCCTGAGCTGTGCAAGGCACGACGAAGCCCTATTGTTCTCATTGGTGCCAGCTCCTCATAAATCACAATAAATAAGTGATATAACAAAATAACTTCTTAAGGACAACAGCAGATCATGTCTTCATTTGCCAACTGCCTACATGATGGAAAATGAAATTTTACTGTGTATACACAAAGCAATTGAAAGCTAAGATTTTTTCCAAACTGATGCAACCCAATTGCAGAACATTGCGCCCAACCTTGACTGCCTTGTGCACCACAGAGCACTTTGTTAATATTTAAACTCAGTCTTTTGACTCTAATCCCAGAAGTCCAGAAGGGTTTGTGATTTAAGCAGGTCTGTGTAGGAGGGCAGCCCTGGAGCGTCTGAGTTGCTGGATGTCAGAGCTCAGTCGCCCTCCTGTAGACAGTGGGGTTGTAAGGTTCATGGGCTGGAAGTTACAGTGATGAATTGGGCTTGTCCTGGAGAACTGCAAGCAGTACTTCTGGTGAAGCTATCACACATGAGAGCTGACCTGCACCGTGTTCCAGGAGAGTGAAGAGAGTCATGCTAGGAAAGAATCCTGGTGTGTGAACCAGAACCTAGCACACACCATGCCACAGCTGTAACCTCCCTGCCTTCAACCCTGTGACGAGGGAGCAGTGGGAGTAGCACTGGGAACCAGAGACACAGCTGGGGGCTGCAGAGGAGAGCAGCTTTGATGAAGCACCAAGATTATAAATGGTTATGGAAGATCATCTATGCCATCCTATGATCTCATATGCCTTGTGCTCACAGAAAGCAAGAAAAGCTTGGGTAGTTTTAGTATTCTGAAGGCAGGAGGAAGAGGATGAAAGAGTAGTATGTCTGTGGCATCCTCTGTGGCAGAGGAACAAGGTGCCAGGAAAATGTGTAGAAAGAATAAATGATGTACAGAATGGGTGTCTCTTTAAGGCACTGACAAATTATCATCTGAAGCTTCCGCAGAAAAGACTGAGGATTCATATCCAGGGCACCCTGCTCTTGACTGAGGCAGCTGTAAAAACCTGTTTTTCTTAAAAGTCAGTATATATGAAGCTCTCTCCTCATTTCCTAGACATCTACCTATCTATGTGTGCCTGTGCGAGTTCCTTATGTATATTTACAAAAACATGAACAAGTACTAATAACTGTTCCAACAGAATCATTAATCAATATTAATGACAATGGAAACACAACCATCAGACTGCCCTGATCATACACAAAAATGAGTTGGGGTTCTTGTGACAATTATAAACCATTTAAAAATGCATATTGTTATTTTATTATGTTGATATTAATATATATAAAAATATTTTGCCTTGACAGTCTAAAAATACAGCATATTAAATATCATTGAATTCTTGTATTCCCAGTTAGCATTTGAAAACTGATCCAAAATATAATTCTTACTCAAGAATGATTTATTAACATAAAACTATGTTGATAACCTTTACACTCCGACTGAAGAGAAAGTGTTTGTAAATAGGCCACTTATTTAATCACTCCAACTTTTTGGAAGATAATAGTTCAATTAGAGGAACAGTATCTTGATTAGAAGACTGATTAATGCTTGTTTAAGTGTCATTTTTATTACTACTGTTTCATTGTGCAGTTAAACTTTACCCAAGGTATCCCACTATTAATATATTAATGATATAATAAAGTCAGTTTTTAGGACCTTCCATTCAAGATTCTTGAATTGCTTTATGACTGTTAGTGTGACTTTATAACAGCCTTCCATAGTAGATAAACATATGGTATTTGCTTTACTTAAAAGAAACTGAGGCATGTAAAAATTACTTAGTGCAATATCAAGAGAAATTTTATTAGTAGATATTTCAGAAACTTCCTTTGCAAATAAATCTTCTCCTGAGATGGTCCAGATAGCCCAGTGCAGCTCTTCTAAGAGCATAGCAACCGATACTCTTCATTGTTCTGAAATTAAAATAACCTTGACTGGGAAGAGCCTTCTGAGAGCCTAACCAAGCTTTGAATTATTTCAAGGGGAAAACTGCCATCCTTACATTCTCTTTTACTTGTGCTCTGAGTTGCTACCAACCAGCTCAAAATCACCACCATATCCTTCAGGAGTCTGCACTGATTTGCTCCATGACCAACTAGCTTGTACAGGGCAGGCAGCCGTGTCCTTGTGTGGGTTGTTGTGCCTCAGTTACATGACCTGGGTGTTCAGGTCCTATTGTTCGTGTGCTGCCATTCACAAGGATGTCTTGTCACATGTCTTCCTTAATTGTTTCCTAACAATGTATCTTTAATCCATTTTAGTTATCTATTTGGCCACTGGCAAGAATTCCAGAATTGCAATAACTGTGGTTGTGATTGTTTGGGAGGTCTGCGAGGGGCATTGGAGGTATTTGATATTTGTCTGTTAGACATTAATATGACCGTACTCCTCAAATATGTTAAAAATGTGACTACAGAAAGACACATCTACCTCTGCACAAAGGACATGCTGAGAGTTCCTGATCTCCTTACCTCTCAATATTAGAAACAAAAAAATGTAAATGAAACAAGAAATAATCAAATTCAAAACCCATAAAGGAAATCCTTTTTCTCTAAGCACCCATCTCAAGGTGAAATTCCTGCCATACAGTGTCGATGAGGCCAGGAATTCAGCAAGTGAATATCGATTGCCCCACTTGCAGCTGCAGTGCTCCGTGCTGGGTTGCAGGTCTTTGTAGTAAGCTCCAGTGTATAGAGCCTGTGAAATGTTCACTTCCACTTGTTGACACTCCCACCTACCCCAATTGCTCCACGCAGTGGGCCTCAAAGCTGCAGACCTGATGAGAAAGGACCATAATAAAACTGCGTATATGGTCTCCTGATGTCTTGTTATCACTTTTTAAAAGAGCCCAGAAGCAAACACTAGTTTAAGAAAAACTAATAAGATTGCAAAGCAAAGCATTCCAAATCAGAATTCGGGTTGCTTATGTGCATATATATGGGATATAGACATTAGCTGCAGGATCTCATGGCTGTGTCCCACAGGACCCTCACCTCTCTCAGATCAGAACAAGTCTCCACTGGAGATGAATTGGGTGGCTCATGGAAGAAGGCTGATGGATGCCCATAACTGAGTTTATCACACTTAGCTGTCTTTATGAGAAGACAGGCACTTCCAGGGTGTGATTAGCCCATGTTCCCATGGTGGCTGTCTACAGGAGGTCATCTGAATTGTGAAGATGAACTATCAACATCTGTCTATTTTGGGTCATGACAGAGCAGTGTAGATTCTGACCCAGTGCAATAAGGCAACTCCTGTGTTTGTTTGCTGAGCTGACAGTGGTCTCCTAGATCAGCTCAGTCAGGTGAGCTGGGCTGTTCTAAGGGATGCTGCTCCCCTTTGCAGCACTCTGACACCTCTGTTGTGCATTGTTGATGTGTCCTTTGCCATGTAACAAAGGTGCTAATGTGTAGCTTGACTGAGGAACAGATAGACAAGGAACAGTAAGAAGAAGAGTGGAAAGATGAATGGAAACTTGGCAACTAATAGTGAAGACAGACATTGTGAGTCTGCTTTGCAGTTTTCCAACTAAACCTACTGGAAATCCTGTTGGCATAGTCAAATCACAGTTTTACAGCATGAATCAGATTGAAGGAGCAACAGCAAAGCAAAAGCTTTGAAGTGAATCTTTACTACTAGACTTGCCTCAACAGCACTGTAAGTGGGCTTCACTGCGGCAACACAATGCACAGTCCATAGTCCCCATCCTTCCCCAGCCCCAGTGCCTTTTGGAGTTTTCAAGTTTCTTCAGCTCCCTCTGGAGGGAGAGAAGTTATTTTAGAGTGAGGCAGAATAAATATGCTTGAGCCAAGGGTATGAGGAATCTGAAGTTGATCTACAGCATAATTACTCTAATTCAGTTCTAAACACACAAAGAGGTAAGTCACCTCAGATGGCCGCTGTTGCAAGAGAAGTAGATGTAGTAATATCCCTGGTGAGCCATGAAAATATTTCCCTAGAACAAACTGATAGAGAAAAGAAATGGATTTGAACACTTCAAGGGTGTTGTTGAATTAGTGTCTAAACATGCCCAAGTCAATAAGGGCATTAGAGGGAGTGATCTACATTTGCATTAGCCAGATTCCTGGAGATTGAATGAATGGGAAGATGTGCTCCTGGTGTGTATCCAGGAGCAGATGCAATGGAGAGTTCAACAGAGCCAGGCTGCAGCTCATGCGAAATAAAGAAGGCCTCTGGAACGTGGATTTCAGGTCCTCAGCACTGACTGCTTTGCTGTACAAACCCACTCCTGTTTATAGATATGATATGGTTTAAACTCAGCTGGCAGCTAAGCCCCGCCCAGCTGCTTGCTCACGCCTCTACCCAGTGGGATGGAGGAGAGAATCAGAAGGGTAAAAGAGTGAAAACTTGTGGCTTCAGACAGAGAATTTAATAGGTAAAGCAAAAGCCACACATGCAAGCAAAGCAAATCCAGGAATTCATTCACCACTTCCTATCTTCAGGCAGGTGTTCAGCTGTTCCAAGGAAAGCAGGGCTCCATTGCACATAATGGTTACTTGGGAAGACAAATGCCATCACTCCAAATGTCCCCCTTTTCTCCTTTCCCCCCCAGCTTTTATTGCTGAGTATGATGTCACACAGTGTGGTCAACTGAGGTCAACTCTCCCAACTGTGTCCCCTCCCAACTTCTTATACACCCCCAGTCTACTCACTGGTGGGGTGGTGTGAGGAGCAGAAAAGACCTTGACTCTGTGTAAGCCCTGCTCAGCAGTAAATAAAACATCCCTGTGTTATCAGCACAAATCCACAACATAGCACCATACCAGCTACTATGAAAAATTTTAACTCTATTCCAGCCACAATCAGTACAACATACTACATGTTAAAGCAGAGGTAGTTCTTGTCTCTGTGTTTGTTCACTTTATAATGCAAGTCATGCTAGATTTATTTGGCTTAACCCTCATTTTTTCAATGTGTTTTTTTTTCTCTTCTTTTTCTTATGTACAAGTAGTTTCAGGCAACATTTGGCTTGTTGTTGTTTTGCCACCTGCAAAATTGTATTTCTTCATTGCTGAAACACCAACCCTTAGTGTAAAGACTAGGCGTCTGATTGTCTGAATGTTATATAACTTCTTTCTCTATCCTATGTATCCTAACAATAAACACAAAATGTATATATAAAGTTTTAGTTTACAGACTTTTGCTTATAGACTGTAGGTAAAGGCCTCCAGGTTGGCAGAACTGCTTTAGGAGTCAGAGAAATAACCTTTGACCATCTTCAGAGATGTAACCTCTGACCATCTTCGGAGACCTGGAGAAGGACAGGATGTTGGAGTCTTGCTAAGTGTGAAAGGATTTACTTTCTTTTTAACTGAAGGAGAAAGGAGAACCAAGGGAATCCAAGACTACTCCAACACTTCTATATAAATTTTAGCACCTTGAAGATAATAAAGAGATCAGCAATGAAGAATAGACATTTTTCAAGAACGAATTGTATCAAACTAATAAAACATTCTCTTTGATAGAGTAACCAGCCTGGGGTAGATCTAAAGTAGATGTGAAACTTTCTAATGACATAACTAAAGCTGAGGAATAGGTAGACAATGGCATTGTCAAATCTCCTTGGAGCTCCTAAAGAGCAGGTTAGACAGCCTCAGGGGTGACTGGGCAGGTGCTGAGGATAAGGTCTCAGTGCCTGTGCTCCAACCCTTGCCTGTTGCCTCTATCACCGTGTTTTCTTGCACTAGGGAGCCAAAATTGAACGCAGATAAGTAGATGTAGTCACATAAGCACTGAATAGAGGGAAATGATCCCTTTTCTCAACCTGCTGACTACACCTTTATTCATGCAGCCCAAGAGGCTGTTGGCCTCCTTTGCTGCCAGGGCACATCGCTGGCTCATGGTCAACTTAGTGTCCAGCAGGACAGCCAGCTCCTTTTCTCCAGAACTACTTTCTCGCCAGCTGGAACTCAGCCTACACTGTAGTGCAGGGTTAGTGCCTTCCAGGTACACAGCTTTGTTATAATGTACTATATTAACAGAGTAGCACACAGTATCAAAAGCAAACAGTAATGTTAATAAAACTAATCTATATCAATTACAGTTCTTAAAGGGCAAACTGCAGATTAGCACAGTACGTGCACCTTGATTTTCACGGTGTCAGTTGATTTGCTGTGCTAGATCAGGACATTCCCCCATCCAAGTACTGTACAGTGCTTACAATGTTAACACCACAGAGATCTTAGATGCAGGAAATACACTCTGTTTATCACCCTGTTATCACTGAGAAAGCCCCAGGCTGCATAATAACATTGTGTTTCAGGGAGAACTTTGACTTTTATAAAGACGAGATGATTTAACAATGAGAATTCTCTGTTTGAACGCAGAAAATGTCCTTGACTGCTGGTGCAAAATTTCCTGTTAGCCACAAACCCCTCTTGCTCAGTGAGTTTAAAGACCAGGTCCTGGATTAGGAGAGCAGAGCATGAGAAAACCTGTCCCCTGAGTAGAAGTGTGCCATTTCTCTGATGTACTAAGTATCTCTTGAAGGGCAGCTGTGAGTTAATTGCCTTGTCATTTAAGTTTTATTTTTATTTTAATTACTTTGTTTGCCAGAGCTTTTGGAATCAAAGAAAATTAAATACTGCACAGTCACTGCATTTTTAATGGCTTTGAGGACACAAGTGAGACTTTAATTAACATGAAAACTTGAGCGGAAACTTCCCACCTCTGTTTAGATTTACCTGTCTTCCAACAACAATAGAACCAATGATTTTTACAGGTGTTTAAGAAATATAAAATATTTATAATGCTGGGTTTGATTTTTATTAAAAACTTGAAAATTTACCTGGAAGCTTAAAACAAATGAAAGTGCACTTTTTTAATGTGAAAATTAACTGACATTTTATAATCAGCTCTAGTATAAATGTTTATTAAAAAGCTTAAATGAGTTATGACAGATTGAGCACAGGAAAAGGAAAACATCAGAAATACATAATCCTATCCCAATTCTCATTCCAAAACTTTGAATTATGGGCATGCACAATTTTATCCTGCAGTGAATAATTTTTTTCTGTTTCATAACCTACCAGCAATTACACAGATTTTTTCCCATATTCAAACCAGGCTTTCATATGCTGCATCAGCCTCATCCATAATCTGCTCTCTAGCTAGAAGGTCTCAAATTTTCAGAACTGAGTAATGTGCAGGGGACATAATTTTACAAGGCACACCAGGTTACTGATAGCAAAGCCACTCACTGCTATTGGGAAATAATAAATACCCAAGAGGAAATCAGATGGAAGGAAATTGAAGGGAAAGCCATCAGCCACAGAGCTCTCACTTTCTTTCTGCAGCAGACTTGATAAAGTTAAATAAACTGATTACTAAAGGGAGATTCATCTCTGCCTCCTTTGAAGGGCAGCAGCACAGTTGTGTCCCTGGAACACCCAGGGCAAGACCCAGTTGAACTTCCTGAGGTGCCCAACTAACACTCAAGTTCTCCATGTCTATGGAGACACTTCTTGATAAATGAGCTGAGCTTTTTTCCCATCAGCTTTGACTATCTCAAAGATAGATGCTTAACATAGGTTGCCTGGATCCCCTCTCTGCTCAGCAGACAGCAGCTGTTGGAGGACAATCCTTGACACCCACCATGGGACAGGATGAAAAACCCTCTCAATTTGCTAGTCTTTCTGTGTCTCCCATAGGAGTGCAGAAGACTAGCTCCCTCTTAGACTTGCTAAACCAGATGTCTGACCTTAACAGCTGCAGTGAGATCAGACAAGTCCTGCCTTGATTGCTTGCTTCCCCTGTATAATAAAAGCAGAGTCAGGAGTCCTTGAAGGCCCCAAGCAAGATTGTGTTTGCCTTGATGCATGCATGTAAGATAGGCAGACAGGATCTCCTGGGTGTTTATTCTCAAAGGCAGCTGCTGACCACCCAGAGAATTTACATACTTGTTTAAGGAGGACGGCTTCATAGGTGCCTAACATTTAAATGGGAAGAAGAGTCACTCCCTCAGGTGAGGCTGCTGCATTGCACCTCACTCACAAGCCAACGGCCAGGGGCAGGGTACAGAGTGTTTGACCATAGTATGTGATGAGGACTTAGGTGTGTCATAGTTACAGCTTAGACTTATGTCCTTTTCTGTGGTCACTGTGTGGTGTAAGAGAACCCAAATTGGTCATGCCACCAGGTGCCCTTTGTAGGGTCCAGGACTCATCTCACTTCCCTTTGGCATGAAAATGAAGCACTTCAGCCTTCTTGACCCCTGCTTGCCTACGTGTGCTCCTTCAGAGCTCCAGCTAGCAAAGGAATGTCCGAACTGCTTAACTCTCCTGCAAGCATTTGGGAGCCCCAGATCTTTGTAAAATACCTGCAGAATAGAGTACATACCAGGAATCCTGATAAGCTTTTGGGACACTTGTCCTGTCTCTTCTGTGAATCTGAGGTATGCTGTGTTTTGCATCTCACCCTGTCCCACTTACCTTCCTCCTTCCTATTTATCCCATATCACCCACATATTGGTGCAGAGCCTCAAGGAGAGGTCATGGACTTGCTGTAGATTTCTTTGGAAAGCAGTACAGTACCATGCTTTGGACAAGGGTGCAGAACAAAATGACATCCCTGTCTCTTTCTGGACATATCTTACTCTGCCATGGTGCTCACTCTCACCAAAGAGAGGAGTTTACCAAAAGAGTTTGCCAGACATAGGAGAAATTAACTGAAAATTTGTTTAGTGAAATATGGTTTTGCAAGTACAAGGCACTGATGGTACCATCCAATCCTTGGATGCAGTGTGGTGGGTCTTTCAGTTCTGTTTTCCCAAGTCAGATGCAGTGTAATATTCTGCCTAGACTGATTAATTTGATAATCCTGGTGCCTACAAATAAACATGAGTGCATAGGTATATTTACAAAAATTCCATTTGTAATGCAAGAAAATGTTCAGTATTTCAAGGAAGTATAATGTTCTAGGTTTTTATATATACTTCTTTCAAAAGCATCCCTGCAGATCTCAGTTAGTCTATGCAGTCATGTTGCCCCCTGTTGACTTCAGTGTGTGCCTGCAGCTTTCCTTCTCTAGCTGCAAGTCAGAGCTGACTCTTGTTCACAGGGAAGCTAACCAGAAAACTTCATGATGCAGTTTATTTTCCTGACACAATCACAGAATGGTTGAGATTGGAAGGTACCTCTGGTGGTCATCTTGTCCAACCCTGTGCTCAAACAGAGTGACCTAAAGCTGGTTCCCCCGCACCACGTCTATATGGCTTTTGAGGATTACCTCCCTGGGCATCTTGTACCAGTGCTTGGTCACCCTCACAGGTATTTCCTGATGTTCAGAGGGAACCTTCTGTGTTTCAGTTTGTGCCCGTTGTCTCTGGTCCTGTCATGGGACACCAGTTAGAGAAGGACACTCTCCCTTCAGGTATTTATATACTTTGATGAGATCCCCTGAGCCTTCTCTTTTCAAGGCTGAACAGTCCCAGGTCTCTCAGACTTTACTCATAGGAGAGATGCTCCAGTCCTTCGTCATCTCTGTGGCCCTTCACTGGACCCTCTTTGGTGTGGCCATGTCTCTCTTGTATCAGGGAGCCTAGAACTTGACCCAGCACTCCAGAGCAGAGGGGAAGGATTACCTCCTTCAAGCTGCTGACAATACTTTGCTTAATGCAGCCTGGGATCCTTGGGAGCTTGCTTTGCTGCAAGGGGTCATTTCATGCTTACCAATGAACGCAATAAAAAGCAGGAGTGTACCCAGGTACCTAACCTCGGTGCTCACGAAAGGAGTGCTACAACCAAAGAAAGGTGAGGTTGAGTCATGCCAGGAGCAACAAAATAAAAAGCACTTGGGTGATTGTGGTTTAAAACTACCACAATCCTAAAGGCAACCCACGGAGGGTATGATCTTTATGGTTTTTATTACTCAGAGATGTAAAACCTCAAGAAAATATTTTAACAAGCTCCAAATTCCAGCAAAGTCCCTAGGAAGGTTCAGAAAGGTAGTCCCAGCCACCATGAACCCAAGTGACACACAATTAATGTGCAAAGCTGTTTGGAAGTGACTGCCAGGCCTGCAGTGAATGATGTGGAGGGGTCCAACCCTGTGTTTCCCTTTGTGTCCCTTAACCTTCCCACTCTCCTCACCCACCAAGACACACTTTGATGCTTTCTGCATTCTCCCAGGTTCCCTACATCCTCTTGCTACTCCTGGGTCCTGAAGCAATCACCACACAAGCCACCTTCCCTTCAGCAGCCAGGGTAATCCTGAGCATCTTCTCAAATTTGAGAAAACTTTATGGTGCAGCATGAAACTGCTACTGAGCACTTGGGCTGGGGGACAAAAAGTACAAAGAGATGCTGCATCTCTATGGAGATTTCCCCATGGGGCTTTCCAGCAGCTCTGCTGGGGATTTAGCTTCCCCCTCAGAAGGGGCAGGGATGGGCAGCAATCCCCTCTGCCCTGTCCTGTTCTTGCCCTTGCTACGCAGACTTTGCACTCTTAGCAAGACATGATGTGCCCATAGCATGTTCTTCAGAGTCTCAAGTCATTTCTTGTTGCAGAAGATGGTCTTGTTCGCTGCTAACAATAATGATGTGTTCATGGCGTGTAGATCTAGGTCTGAAAAAAGAAATTAATTTCCCAAGAACTACTGCTGCCAAGCAGTGCCTGTGCAGAGCAGAGGACTCCAGTGTCCTGCTGGGCACCAGGACTGGGCAGCCAGGGGAGAGGCCATTGGCAATTAGAACGTGTTCACTGAGTACCTTCAGTCAGCTACAGCTAGAGGATTTTTGCTTTTTATTCTCTTTGGTCTGCTCATTAGTGAGGACAGGAGGAAACGATGGAGCTGTGATATTTTTACTGCAAACATTGAGGAACTCCAGGTTCTCATGAGCCAGCCTAAGAGCCAGGGATTCAAATATAAAAATCTCAGGCACATCCAGTCTCCAGTGCTGCTGGAGGTGCAACCAGAGAAATCCTTCTGTCGAAAGAGGCCTTCTAAGGGCTCTCCGAAATTTGCACTTTATAACATGATTCTCTGTATGGGACACGACAGAACACTGCCACCTCGTGGAAATCTTGATTTACTGCAAGAAATTAGAAAGTAAGTATAGGAAACTTGTGAACCTCTTTTTCATAGAAAATGTTTTCAGTTTTGGGCAAGAGGGGCAACCCATATTATGAACTATGTTGCATATATTACTTATCTAAAGTCACATTTAGATTTTTTTAGTCTAAATTGAACAGAATATTACACATTGTCTAAATGAGGTGGAATTCAGTCTCGAAGGAAATGGTCTTGGCCTGTTGCTGTTCCCCCACAGGCAATGAAGGATTTATGTTTTCAAATACTGATGTGCTGAAATACAAATAACAGAGGGCCATAGGGTGTGTGCTCGTTTTTCCAGAGAACAAATAGTCTGGAGGAATATAAATAGCATTAAATGAAACCATGTCAATTATAAAAATGTCTCAACACTCTACTTCAATTTTTTTTCTTGATTAAATAAACTGAAAGCAATTATTCCAAGTCACTTGAAATAATTTCCAAAATGAAGCATCTTTGCTTTTATATTTTTGAGTATTTTAAAAATTGAATTTACCACCGTTTCGCTGCCACTTAGATGAAAGAGCTTTCGTTCTGGAAAATGAAATATTTTTACTTTCTCCGTCTGTTCCCCAACTTTGTTTTGATTCATTAGATGTGGGTTTTGCTGGACCTGCATCTTCATTCCGGTGCCAGGTGGGGCTGCGATGGCCCCTGGGCGGGCCCGCCCCGGGAGCGCCTCTCCCTTTAAGAGCCTCATCTGCATGTCCCCGCCCCGGCCCACAGCCCTGCCCCCGTGCTCCGCTCCCGGAGCCGCCAGGGGGCGCCATCGCTCAGTGGTGCCCGCTCCTCTCTCTCTCTCCGGCCATTGCGCCTGCGCGAGTCCGCAGAGTCCTTGGAGCGGCGGCGGCGGCTGCGGAGGGGCATAGGACGGTACCGGCAGACATGCAGCGCTGGGGACGCGTCTCCTGCGCGCTCGCTCGGGTATGGCGCCGGTGAGGGGCGGCCCTGCCGCGGGGTAGGCGGGAAGGAGGGAGGAGCTGAACCGCGACCCCCTCGGGAGCTCGGGCCTGGGCTCCCCTCGCGCCCCCACCCCCCCTGCCCCTCGCTGAGAGCGGGCGTGAGCGCGGGCGGGGCCGGAGCAGGCGCCCTGCGGTGGCTGCGGGGTTTGGCTGCACTCCCTTCCCTGCCCTGCTTTCGGCTCTTCGGCGGGAAGGGCGATCGCTCCTCGCCCACGCGGCCTCGGCTCGGCTGAGGTGACACCGGGCCCGCGGTCTCGCCTGGCGCCAGGCGGGTGCCAGGAGGGGTGGGCTCGGGGTCTTTTCCCCGCTGCCGTGTGTTCCCAGGGCCTCCCGAGAGCGGAGGAGGGGGTGTCCCGGCCCGCGGGAGGCTCCTGCCGCAGGGAGCGGCCGGGCGGAGTCGGGGGTGAGGGCGGACACCCATGTGGCTGTGGAACCGCAGCTGTCAGGGCCGCGTCCCGCCCTTTAACAGCACCGGGGGCTTTGGAAACACTTCCAGGAGCATTCTCTGCTCCCGTTACAGGGTGATCATCCCGTGACATGCTCATAGCGACTGTGCAGTGCAGTCCCATGGCAATTAACACTCTTGTCCTCTAGGATCACCTCTGAGGTGTTGCCCGTTCACAGGAAGTGGCTGAAGGGGATGGTTATGGAACGACAAGGCTTTTCATAAGTTCCTGTGTATTGTTAAGTGATTTGAGAGCCTCGTATGAAGGGTGGAAAGTCTGAATAGTCAGAGGCAGCCTTGGGCAAGGCTGACGTGGAAACAGGTGTAGTTACGGGCTGAGGCTGCAGAGCAGGTGGATGGCAGAGTGACTTCCACCTCTTGTCCACCGGTGCCCTCTGTGTCTGCTTCAGTCATGTTCCTGCTTTGGTTAACTGGTGACTGTAGCTGTGGGTTCGTCTGTGTGGGTGAATGCTTATTTTTCTTCAAGGGTAGACTTTAACTTTTAAAACTAAGACTTTTTCCCACCCCCCCCCTTTCTAGAGAAGTCATTTTGATCGAATCCATCATGGTCTCCAGGGAATTTGTGCAGTATCTCAAAGGACCTATGCTGATCAAGGTAATTAATTGTGAAGAATTTCTTTGGACAAAAAACTAACCCAAACTCCAAAAAACCCAGAAAATACAAAGCAGTGCTTCAAACTCAGAAATAAAACTTCCAGGTGACAGTGGAATCCATTTCAGCATGGAGATTTAGATGAAAAATAGTGGTTTATTTGCCTTATTTGGTAACAAACTAAAGCTATAAATAGAATTTGAACTTTATGTAACATAAGAACAGTGAGGGTAATTAATATTCCAAAGGAGATTGTGGTTACAAGATACGAATTAGGTGCAAAGTTCATAGCTTCTGCTGCATTCATAATCAATAGAAGTTGCATAGATACCTGTTTCAGCCATATTTTTTGCTTTTAAACTAGTAATTTTATGGCATTTGGTAGGCATTTATCTTTTGCACTAAACAGCTATAGAAACCGTATTGGAAAAATCTTATAATAAACTATCCAGACATCTTGAATTAAGCTCTTAAAAGATTTATAGCAAAAGGGATGGATCAGACAGAATTCAGTTTCTTCATTTCATTTTTACATTATTTCCCCTGTAAAATTTAAGACTAACTGTTTTTATTGCAGAGTGAATACCTTCATGCAACCTTTCCCTTTATCGGGAAAGTTACTTTCAGATGTGAGGTGTAATTTACATACCTAAACCTAGTTTAGTAACTTTCATAATATTTATTAGCTATTTGGCTTTTTAAAAAAAAAATTTTCTAACATAGCTATTTCAGAAATGATAAACTGGTATTCCTGCAGTATTGTAATTGCTGAAGTAAAAATATCTCAAATATTCTCTGTTTCAGTTGATGCTGATGTCACAGTTATTGGCTCAGGTCCTGGAGGGTACGTTGCTGCTATCAAAGCAGCTCAGCTTGGATTTAAGGTAAGAGGAGACCTCACTCAGAATATTCATCCAGATGAACTTGAAAGGTGTTTGTGTGGTACTGAAAAACTGAAATTTTTCTGTCACATCTTGGGCCACTAGATGCTCTTGACATGTTGATAATCTTTCTTTACCTTGCTTACCCAGATTATATGGAAGTTGAAAGGGAGATGTGAAGGTATTACTGTCTACAGCCCTGCTACTGACAGAGCTGCTCAGGACAGCTTGCTTTTGATTGGAAGTGATGATTGAGGTGGGCCTATACTCTTGTGGAAGAGAAGGTGGGAAAAGAATGCTAGGAAGGAATTCTTCTCTCAATAAAGAAAAGAAAAAAAAAAAAGTGACAAAAAGGCCACTGAGAAACAGACTGAGGGAACTCAAAAAAGGAAAAAACACTATTCAGCACTGTGCTTTTCGAATGCAAGTAGAGGAATTGCATTGCCATGTGAGAATTTGAGGTGAAAATGTGTCTGTAGAAATACTGTAGTATCTAATTTATATTTGTTTATGTTCATCTCTGTTATTCTATCAGCTGTCTTTGAATGGCTTTTGAAAGAGGCAACTTTTAGCTGATGTGTACTAATGGTGTGTCAATTAAATGACTTGTGAGAGTTTTATGTGCTTAGTGTATTTCAGATTTTACAACTTCATGAAAATGTGGAGTGTCACTTCAGCAGGATTTTTTTTTTTTACCTTCACTCCTTAACATAGAGACGAGCTTACTCTCTTGGCACTTATTTATTTTAAAATCTGAGAAGGCAGTGCTATCAGTTTTGAGCATGTTCCTTCTGGCTGATATATCACAGTGCTTCTGGATTATGACAGCTGGACATCATGACAAAAATGAGTTCATTGGACAGGAACTCCTGGTGATGGATGGAGTCTAGATAGTGTGTCATCTGCATCCTTTGGTGTTTTCAGAACTTGGCTGTACAAGGCCCTGAGCCACCTGATACATCTTTGTTTCATGTGGATGTTGACTGTGTTTGGAGCAGGAGGTTTGACTTGATGGCCTCTAGAGAAGGTCCCTTAAACCTAAACTTTTCTATAATTGAATGTTGTCCCTCATTGATCATTATTCTCACAACTAGGTTTCAGTGACATCTCTTTGGGTATCTTTCAGCTTTCTAATGTGTAACTGTTCCAAACTACAAATGTTTGAGATTCCATTAAGGGTTTTACATCTGCTGTGTTTCCATGGTTTGATATGGTGAATTCTGTTCTTCGTGTTACTATCACCTCTACTTTAACACAAAAGCAGCAGTTTAAAGAGATGATGAAAGGTTTTCAGCTGGCTAGTCACTTCAGAGCATATTGGAGCTTTTAGAGTATAAACCAAGGAACTGCTATTTTGAACGTGTGCACCTTGCAAAGAAGGAGATCTTTTGCTTCTTTAAAAAAGGTTTATGATGCTCTCTCCCCCCTCAAGTGATCTGTTTTTGCTTGAAGTTTTGTCAGTTGTTTTTTTTCCCCTTTGCATGCTTTGATGTTGGCAAGTTGATGAGAAGGAGATGAAGTGTTTTCCATTCTTGTTGGTATTGACCTTATTTCTGATTGGTTTTGCTTTACTTGATTTTTATTTTTTCTTTCTTCATAGATATTGGTGCAACTTTATAGCAATGGGTCTTGCAGGGTAGTGTGTCTAGAGAGGGAAATGTTGTTTCTGATTTAAAGTCTTTATTGTGGTGTCTTTTTGTTTTGTTTTTTAAAGAAAAGATTACTTCATGCAATTTTAACCTGTGCTAGTTCATTTACCTGTAGTTTGCTTGTGTTTAGGAATATTATGCATGATTTTCCTTTTTTGTTTTTTGCAGGGATTTTTTTTTTTTAATTGAGGGGAATATGTTTCACAGAACCGAGTGTTGTATTTAACAGAGGCAACTTTGTGGATTTTTGAAGTAGAGGAACACTTAAACTTGTATGAAAGTATAAAGGGTGCAATGGGGAATGTGGCTCTCCTCTGTAGTGAGTTTTGTTGCAAAGAGCCATTTAATGGTTTTTAAGTTAGGAAAAAACACGAGAGAGGGGAAACCTGAGCAACAAAATAAATCTGGAAATTAAATGAATGGGACGCTTGTAGAGGAAAAGTTACTAGATAAATGCCTGGTCTTTTGTGAGATACCTTGTAAGGAAATGGTAGCATAGTATTGCTAAAAAATTCTTTTTTCCTCCTCTTCTTTTTCCTCAGACTGTCTGTGTAGAAAAAAATGAAACATTAGGTGGAACCTGTTTGAATGTTGGATGTATTCCATCAAAGGTAAGTGCACATATATTTGTCATAACTTCATTACAAACAACAGATACTATTTGTATCACTTGGAAAAAGATTAAGAAGGGGTTTCTCAAGATTAGTGTACTTTCTTTAAAAATTGAAATTGTGATCCAAATGAGCTGAGGGTCCAAATGTAAGTAAAACAAAGGGTGAAAATGTTTTTGATGAATAGAAGTGTGTTGTTTGCAAACTCTTGTTTTGTGGGCTTTCCCAGATGAGGGAGAGGAAGAGGGTGGAAACCAGAACTAGGTGTAGGTGTATCCTCTCACTCTGAGCTGTTGAGGCTGTGTTGTAGCCAATACTGACTGCTGTTTCAGATGTTGTATCTCTTCTAGTCTACCTTAACTATTTCAGATGATTGTATCTCTTGTGCTATGTGGACCTCTTGATCACCTCCTGTCAGTTTGTTCAGAATAAACATGTAGTTTTGTCCAAGATGATATTCTTAAGATAAAGAAGCTCTGAACTCTGTCAGTAAATTAAATAATTTCTGTCTAAATTAAAGGGAGAGAGACACCCCTAAAAAATCATAGAACTCTGGTTTTGGTTGAATGCACCATGCTCTGAAGAGACTTGTCTCTCTCCATTGACTGTAGACAAACTCTAGTTGATTAGCTTTTGAAATATTTGTCTAAGCTGAATTAGTATTCTCACCAGCCCTAAAATATGGCCTGGGGAGTGGGTTGATAATACTTGTGTGGAGCAGTGAGCAAGTAGGGAGAGAAAAGAGTGTCCAAGGCATGCACTCTGAAAGGAGGGAGGAGTAAGAAGAAATTTAGAAGAACCTAGTATTTGACATCATCAATCTGGTTTTAAGTAATTTCAGACCTAGGGCCTTGTAAGGACAGTGCAATTGCTAGATGAGTCTGCCCCCTTAGCACCTGGCAGTTGAAGGAAGACACTGATAACACCAGGTTTGTAATGGATGTAGTAACAGACATAATATTCTTACCAAGGTCCCTCCCCACTCTTGCCATTTCTAATGAGATTGCTCAGAGAGGTTCCAAGAGCATGGTAGGAGAAAATACAGTATAAATACAAAGGGTTTTTTTAACCATATATTACTTTTCCCAAATGTTTTAGTAATAGTTCTGATGAAGTTTAGAATATCTTAATATACCGAGGCAAAACTCAAAAATGAGGTGTTGATCTACACAGCGTTACTTTGAAAGTTTAGATCTGCTAGGATCTATTGAACTTCTTGATTTTTTTCTTTTTTTACTCCTTTGAAGTTCTTATGAAAATACTTCTGAACCCATGGCTAAGCTTGGATGCTATCCACAACTTTTTTGAATGGCAATAAACTTGATAAGAAGTGAATACATAGGTCACATACATTGAATAATTTGTTATTGCCTCAAATACACCTTTCCAAAAAGCCACCCAAACTAATGCATTGGGCATGGAATTTTTTTCCTGATTGCTGAAGGCTTATGTGGTGGCTGTGTCTTTAATGAATGTTGAATGCTACAAATTCAGGGCTGTGATAGTTATGTGAAATGGGCAAACGAAAGGAGAAAGTTGATAAGACTTACTCATAAAAATAGAACTATCTTATTCTGGCAGTATTAGTTTTACTCAAGAAAGTGTATATAAGGCAGGTATCTCAAAGTGTGCTTTGAATCTTTTACTACACCTGCTTCAGATTTCAGCCTGCGCTGTTGTCCTTCCTGCAAAAGGATTGACAATTTCATGTTTGGAATGGCTGTAGTGAAAGCTGTAATTTTCTTACCAAGCTCCCTCCCTAGTTCTATTGCTATTTCTAATCAAAGTACAGTTACAGAGGTGCTGACTTATAGATGTCCTTATAAAAACTACTCTAATTTTATCTTTGAATTCTGAAGGTCCAGCAACCTAAGCTAGCTCTAAGCCATCTAGCTTCAGCTCAGCTAGCTATGCAGTTATAGTAACTTTAGCACAACAGCTTAACTACAAAATTCAACTCTCAGATGTCTACACAGGCCACAATTTTAACAGGGATTTCAGTATAGATTTTCCTCATCCAGTTTTTCTGTATCTTTTTGTTGACAAGTAGCCTCTTGTCTGAGGTGATAAGGAATTTCTCCTGTGAGTCAAAAGGAAGATGATTCTGATAATCTACTTAGTCTGTCCCTTTTTTTTTAATCCCCATGGAGTAATTTTCAGTTTCTCTAGTGAGAAGACCAAAAAGGACAGGTGTGAATTTAACAATTTTCTGTTCTTATGTTAAATACGCAACTTTATAAAACACTTCAGTAAGAGCTACTGTGTACAATTTCTATTTGAAACACACCTCTTTAAGTACATACCTGTCAGACTTTTTATTAAATGAAAATGTTTTGCAAATGACGTCAGATTTTTTTTCCTGATAAAATAATAATAAATTCAATTGTGAATGTATGTTTCAATCCACATTTCTCTGTGTGTACTTTAGGCCTTGCTGAACAACTCGCATCTGTATCACCTGGCCCATGGAAAAGATTTTGCTAATAGAGGAATTGAAAGTGAGTGTGGAGAGCAACTAATCTGTGCCTGTTGATATAAATGGTTTTCATCAAAAAGCAAATTTAATCATCAAATCTGGCAACTATAGTTTTCTGGTCAGAGAGCTTTTTGGACTTATAAATAATACCCTTTATCTGTCAGTTTGGGGGGTTAGGGACATGTGTCTGCTCCTTGACCTCTGAACCATGGATACATAAGTTGTAAGTTGAAGTATAATAGTGCTTTTTAATGTAGCAGTTGTTGAATGTAACCTTTGGCATTTGGTAGGGCCATTCAGCACACCTTACTGTGTGAGCTGTTAGTTGTGTTTAGGTTAGCTCCTTTAAATAAAAACCCTGCAATGCTTGATAGAAGGTTGTTTTTTAACCTTAGTTACAGAAATCCGTTTGAATCTTGAGAAGATGATGGAACAGAAGAGTGGTGCAGTGAAGGCCTTAACAGGTGGAATTGCTCATTTATTTAAACAAAACAAGGTTAGTTTGGATTACATACTGAGGTATATCTGTGATTTTTTTTCTGATCTGAATTTCTTACTTTTTACACTTTCATGTCCTTGCCACATAAATTAATTTGTGTGACTGACCTGGCAAGGGTAGAATTTAAATGAGTCTCTTCTAGGACATTTTTAAAGGCGCAGTTCCTTCATTCTTAATGTAATAGTATAAAATTACTTTGTGATTTGT
This sequence comes from Brachypteracias leptosomus, assembly GCA_013401335.1. NCBI lineage: Eukaryota > Metazoa > Chordata > Aves > Coraciiformes > Brachypteraciidae > Brachypteracias > Brachypteracias leptosomus. The sequence goes on along the minus strand of VYZX01027707.1, from coordinate 196,907 downwards.
ACCAGATGATGATGCAAAAGTACATGTTTGTAGCTTCTCTAAAGCATTAGTGAGCTTCAGATTAAATGTAGTATAATTTATATAATCTGAATTTACTGTGTTCTGATTACTAAAGGTTGTACATGTATCTGGGTTTGGAAAAATAACTGGCAAAAACCAAGTCACTGCAACCAAAGAAGATGGTAGCACACAAGTTATCAATACAAAGAACATACTTATAGCCACAGGCTCAGAAGTTGCTCCCTTCCCTGGAATTACTGTACGTATTTGAAGTCTTAATGGTACTTTTTTCAGTGTGTTATATTCGCATAATGCATAGTTTTTTGCATCTGATTGCACTTCACCTTCTCTGTGTTTTATATATAACGTGTAAAAGAGATTGTAAACCTCCCTTTGTGGATTTCTTTGTCATTAGATTGATGAGGACAGTATCGTGTCGTCCACTGGTGCGCTCTCACTGAAGAAAGTTCCTGAAAAGATGGTTGTCATTGGAGCAGGAGTCATTGGTGTGGAACTGGTAAGAGGATATTCAAACCACTTGGCCTTTAATTTATAAAGGAATAGGGTGTTACTTTTTTATTATGTTTGGTTGTGTTGCTGTGATTTAACAGATGTTTAAGCAGACAGATGAGAGAGAAACATATAGGTCCTGTTTTATTTGGATTTTTTCTGAGGAGGGGGGATTGTTAACTTTCACTGAGGTTTGTACCTGCTTTTTGTATAGATGAGAGAACTTCCTTTTTTAGTGTAAGTTCATTTTAAGCCAGGATAAATTCTTGTGCATAGCAGTTATCCCTGTAGATTTTTATGTGATATGGTTGTACACATTCAATCTAGCAACAAAAGGAGCAGAGGTTTTGTAGTTCATCTTGGTCTGAGTCCTTTGGCCTCATACCTGTGTGGTTCAAAAAGAACATTTATTTGCTGGTCTTGCAACTGCTTGAAAATTTGCACATCTGCTTAGTGGTGGCTTGGCCTGCTGACCACGGAGCAGGGAAAGAGCAAAGGGAAATACTGTGTTGGATGGATGTGGGTAACTGCAGGTAAATATATGGGTTTTCTTGGTGAAGCTGATGGTAGTGGTTATGGTTATAAACACGTACAGAAGCAACAGTGGATCCATTTTATTGCATAAAATTTCATTAATATGGTATTGTTTTGGTTTAATTTGTAGTGGTATTACAATACCACAAGCAATTTCCTTTAGGTTTTCTGTGCTACATTCAGATTCTTTGGTTTTTAATTTTTCTATACCTATAACCTAAAACATACCTAATTTATACTTAATTATTTTGTTAGCTATTTCTTTAATAAAAGCTTAATTCTGTGAATCCAGTCATTGACGTTTTGGATATGCAAACAAGCAGTGATAAATCCATTTTTTTGTGGAAAGGCTGGGGGAAGTTTGACTTGTTTTATTCTACGCTGTAACATTTGTAAAAACCGACCAGTTTGCTGTTCTATGTTGGCCTGCTTTTGAAAAGCTGACAGTCTGTGGTAAATATTGGAGTCAAGAAATCTGAAGTTTGCTCTTCAAAAGCTCTTTTTACCTATATTGTTGTGACTGCAGGGTTCAGTTTGGCAGCGCCTCGGTGCAGATGTGACAGCTGTTGAGTTCATGGGCCATGTTGGTGGAATGGGAATTGACATGGAGATCTCTAAAAACTTCCAACGTATTCTCCAGAAACAGGGATTTAAGTTTAAACTGAACACCAAAGTTACTGGTGCTACCAAGAAACCAGATGGAAAAATTGATGTAGCGTAAGTGTTTAACATAAAACTAAAGGAATACCCTAAATGTTCTTCCTCCCAATCCATCAAATCTATTTCAAAATACAATCTGATATTATTTTTTTAAACAGGAATAAATGGATTTAGGATGAAATTAATTCTTTAGTGAACTTTTATTTTTATCCTGTATTGTAACTCACAGAGCTCATAATTTTGGGTTTATTGAGTCTGAGATTGCTTACACAGGAGAGGTTCCATGGACGTGGGTTGAAGGCCTGCTCATATAAAACCAGTGTTGTTATAGTGAGATCAATAATAAGAACAGAACTCTAAATCATTTTTTTTCATGGAAGATCTTTGCTTCTTGTATAATTAACATAAATATCACAATTGTTCATACAGTCATTTTCAAGCCATTAATTCTTGGCTGATTACTGGAAGGGTTATTTTATCTGTACTTCCTCATGTCTCAAAGTAAGCACGACAGAGATTTTACTGGTTTTGAGCAGAAATAAATGAAACTACCCTTTGAGTGTTTTTTAATGGCCACACTTAAGCCCCTTTGACTTGCACATGAACAGCTAATACAGAAACATAAAGCAAATTTGCTTTGTAAAAGTGCATATGTATACACTACTGTTTACTTCTGTTATTTTACTTGTTCTCATATTCTCTAAATAATTGTCTTTTCTTAAAACTCAAACTGTAGTTTTTAATGTTATTTAACAAAAGTAAACTTAAATGTTTTTTCACTGGAATCTTACGGTGACTTGTATTTGCTGTATCACCATAGCTCAGGATAGTTTGTCCTCCACCAGTGTAAAGGTCCTGGACTTGGACTTCTTTATGTACCACAGTGATGCTGATTGGATCTGTCTCATAGTCTGTTTGTACATTTAGAATTTCATTTTGGTTCAGGAGTATGCTTTTGAAACACACTTCCTACTTATCCTCACTTACCATGCTTTGGTTCTTGTGCTCTCAGAGCACATGAACTGAGCATGTTCTAGATGCCATTAAACACAAAGGGGCACTTGAGGGATGTGCCTGCTGCAGGGCAGCTGCTAACAGGTGCTTGGTTCTTGAACCAGAAGAAAGCTTGCTCAGAACATATGGCCCTACCCCACCCCAAAATATATGTAGTTTGGAGGTTGAGTACTCAGCGCCAATTAATTGGATATGCAGATCTGATCCTGTGGGGTCATGCTACTTGCTAGGATATATACCCTGAATTTCTGTGTCTAAGAGTTGTTAACAAACATAGTAAGAGTTACTGTCCTTTCCTCCCTCATCTGCTCCTCAATTCTTACAAGGAAAAAGCATGGGGTAGGCTGAATGGAAGTCTTCTGGATGCCAGATCCAGCCAGTAGGTCACCATCTGGATTGTATTAGTTACTAGTCAGAGAGAGAGAATGCTGAATGTTTTCATCTTAGTATTTTTGCTGCTTGTTTTTCTATAGGATTGAAGCTGCTGCTGGGGGCAAGGCAGAAGTAATAACTTGTGATGTGCTCCTAGTCTGCANGTGGATCCATTTTATTGCATAAAATTTCATTAATATGGTATTGTTTTGGTTTAATTTGTAGTGGTATTACAATACCACAAGCAATTTCCTTTAGGTTTTCTGTGCTACATTCAGATTCTTTGGTTTTTAATTTTTCTATACCTATAACCTAAAACATACCTAATTTATACTTAATTATTTTGTTAGCTATTTCTTTAATAAAAGCTTAATTCTGTGAATCCAGTCATTGACGTTTTGGATATGCAAACAAGCAGTGATAAATCCATTTTTTTGTGGAAAGGCTGGGGGAAGTTTGACTTGTTTTATTCTACGCTGTAACATTTGTAAAAACCGACCAGTTTGCTGTTCTATGTTGGCCTGCTTTTGAAAAGCTGACAGTCTGTGGTAAATATTGGAGTCAAGAAATCTGAAGTTTGCTCTTCAAAAGCTCTTTTTACCTATATTGTTGTGACTGCAGGGTTCAGTTTGGCAGCGCCTCGGTGCAGATGTGACAGCTGTTGAGTTCATGGGCCATGTTGGTGGAATGGGAATTGACATGGAGATCTCTAAAAACTTCCAACGTATTCTCCAGAAACAGGGATTTAAGTTTAAACTGAACACCAAAGTTACTGGTGCTACCAAGAAACCAGATGGAAAAATTGATGTAGCGTAAGTGTTTAACATAAAACTAAAGGAATACCCTAAATGTTCTTCCTCCCAATCCATCAAATCTATTTCAAAATACAATCTGATATTATTTTTTTAAACAGGAATAAATGGATTTAGGATGAAATTAATTCTTTAGTGAACTTTTATTTTTATCCTGTATTGTAACTCACAGAGCTCATAATTTTGGGTTTATTGAGTCTGAGATTGCTTACACAGGAGAGGTTCCATGGACGTGGGTTGAAGGCCTGCTCATATAAAACCAGTGTTGTT
>VYZX01027707.1:140071-186669 GCA_013401335.1 Brachypteracias leptosomus | reverse complement strand
AAATACTTAAAATTACATGTTTATTTACATGATGAATGTTGCAGGAAAACAGCCTGACAGAACTCTTTTTCAAAACCAAACATTTCACTGCTGCATGGGATTGTAAGTTGTGCTGGTCAAAACTCTGAATGAGTGCCCAGCATACCTGGCGTTTTCTTATTTGAAGTAGTGATAGACTAAACCAGTTGAATGCTGGCACTTATAATGCCACTGGCACTTAAAATGCCACTGTCACTTCCGCACAAAATGTGTTTTGTTCTGAAAGGATTAACTTTATTTAACCTACTTCTTAGGTACAAGTACCAAAACTCCTTTTGACTTAGTAGTGTTAGGATGTTGGGAGAAGAGGGGCTCGTATACACCAATTAAAACTATATTGACTTTTTAAAGAGAAAACTACTCTGTGTGTGTGTGATTCTCCACACGTCGTGTTTTCATATTGAAAACTCATCGGGGAAAAATGGAGTGCTGATGGAGAAATGAAAGATTGAAGAAAAAATAATCTTACTGCTACTTAATCTTTTTTGGTTTTAAAGCTTCCATTGTCCAGCTCTGTTCAACTTGAAATGCTAAAACTGGGTAGAGAAGCAGTGCTTGCTGTCAAGTCCTGTGACATGAGGGTTATTCTGCACCTTCCACATCTAAGGGCTGTGGTGCCAGCTCTCCACACAATTAAGACATACTTTCTTCTCTTCTTTTCTTTCTATTTTGTACTCTCTTTCTGTCTCTTTAGCAACAGAGTTTAATAAATATTTAACATGGCTGGAGGGTCTTCTTGGGTTTTGTTTGCTGATCATCCCTGTTACTCCTTTTAGTGTCTAGGTTGTCAAATATGTGAAGAGACTCACAAACCAATGGCATCTTTGGAAGATCTTGAACATGTATATGGAATGTGCCCAATTCCAGTAGCTTAAGTTTTGTTTTGCAGGGTGCCATTTCTTTTTGTTTGTTAGCCTCTTCTGCCTTGACGAAAACCTTAATTTCTGCTGGTATTGCTCATGTCCTTTTCCATTTTGCCAATGGAATGAGAAACATACATTCAGAAAATGGTGCAAAAGCTACTTGGTGTTGTGTAGACAAGATGGTTGTATCTTTCTACCTTTCTTTAGAGCTTCTTACAAGCATTGATTCATTATCCATACTGAGTGATGGAAATATATGGCAGTGTTACAATTTGATTAAGATACCAGTTAACCAACAAACACCAGTGATACTGACCCTTCATTTTTGTTTATTTTTTTTTTAACTCCTGTTTAAAATGTAGTGGGGTTAAACCATGAGTTATCACTAGGATATGAGAGAATTCAATTCATGGATATGCTGGGTTAAGTGAGTTAATGTGAATCTGTTTTCAGGTGTTAGTAGAAAGTTTCTGAGACAATAGCGAGGGAAGAAAAAACAGATTCTTTCAGTAGATCTTGGCATTTTGGAATCACTTGTACCAATAAATGCTATTAAGTGTTAAAATTGTGCTTTGCAAGTTCTTCCTAGAAGCCCTGCTCTTTCAGGAACAGCTCCATCTCCTTCAATACTTGTGGCACTCTTACCACAGTTCAGCCTTGGGGTTCATACAGTTACAAATTCTTGTATCTCATTTTGTTCATGTTAAATGAAGTTTGGGAAGTCAGGGAAGCTTTAATCAAGAACACTGCTAAATTATATTGAAAACTACAGTTTCCCAGGCACTTGAAAATCAAATGCAAGGCCTTAAAACTGTTACTGTATTGTTACTTCTCACTGTCATTTCTGTTCTAGTTAAGTCTACAAAGAGTGTAAAGGTATAAGTAGGATGAGCTACTGAGCCATGATCTGATGGCAGTTCAGTCTGAATGTTGCGAAGTTTGCAAATTGTGTTTTTAACAGTTGCTGAGTACACTGGCAGTGAAAGGGTGTATGATGCTGGTATGGTAACTGGTTCCTGTGATGTTTTTTCTGCTGTAGCATTTGGAACCTGTGGAGCTTAGGGGTTATTATTTAAAAGTACTGCTCTTCGGTTTGCTTAGGTGGTGATACATTCTGCCATAGTTGTCCTGAGTTTTGATACTAGTCACAGTTAGGTAAGGTGCTGATCACAGTATATACACAGATGTATTCTTCAGGTCAGAGGCAGCAGTTGGGATGTGTAATTGCATGTTGCAGTTTTGGATGCTAATCAGTGTAGCTGATGAATGTTGTAAATCCATTTGTGTAGTACTGTACAATTGTCTGATGTGCACCACACTACAGGTAACTTTAAGCTTGAGTGTGGTCACCAGGATGTCACTCTTGCACCTTGAAAAAAGTAATATTTTATTCCTGGAGAGCAGTGTGACAGCTCCTTAACTGATTTACAGGAAGTGTCCTATGAACTTCTGCAGTTCTTTTTCCAGAGTTGCTTCATCCTCCAAGCTTGGTTTATCACAAAAATTTGATGCTTGACATGCAACACACATTCATCCCTTCAGCACTGACCTCTTTCCACTTCTTCTATTAAGTGTTTCATAATCAGTGACATGAAACCAGTGTTAAGCCTAAATGGGTGTCATGCAGAGAGTAAATAATACTTCCTGTGTGCTGTGGTGTAAATGTTATCCACACAAGGATGGTATTTCTTCATTCACTTGCAGTTCTGTTCTGAGTGACCATCCCGTATTTCATACTAATTGGAGCCCTTATTTAGAATGATGTAGTTGGAGCCAAGATTTTATTAGATATCTAACCAGTTTAAAAGCTGGAGTTGCTAAAGGATTAATTGATGCACCATTTCAGCTACCAAAAATAGGAAAGACCTTAATGAGTCATACTAGGTACATACAGTGATACAAAAGTACTGTTTATTTTCAACATCAAAAAGTTACTTGTCTTTGGTTCTGTGACGTGAAAGTCAATATAAAACTTGTTCACTTGATCAGGTCTTAGTAAATGTCAAAAAGAACTAGTGTAATACTTGTAAAACCCATCCTGAACACAAGCTGCTTCTGCTCCCATCTATAAGCACGTACTGTAAACAGCAACCTTCTGGCTGATTGTCTGTAAGAGGGAGCGAACTGTCTCTTCCAGCTCCACCAACTGCTTGGCTTTGTCTTCCAGAACTTTTTGATTGTTTTCATATGTATTTTCCAAGTCTGTTGGCAAAGGAAGGGGAAAACCAGTTGAATTAGAGATATTTTCATGCAGTGAAATGTAAATCATTATAGTTAGAGATGAACTACCATTCCAATTTATTTTTATTGCAGAAGAGAATCTGATTAGCGCAAAAAAAAAAAAGGCTGGAATGGCACCTTTTTGTTTCCTTAACATAGGGACATAAAGCAAGGCAGAAGTAATTTTCCATAAGTGGCAATCCAAAAAATATACTTTGATTCATGCTGTCATCCTCTGCTCCATGGTGGCTTTTACAGAACAGTGAAATGTTTTGGTTTGTGATGGTTAAGGCTGTTCAGTGAGTCACGGTAATGGTGCAGGAGCAGCTACGGGGAAGAATGAGTTCCTGGGCTGGCACAAACAGAAGGAAAACTTTGCTCCCTCCCTGGTAGCTGTGGGCACATTGCCCCCTCCTCTTTTGATCAACTTTAATCATCATTAGTAAATGATAATCAGGATGTTTGTTCCTGTTTACTTTATCTTTCAATAGCTTTCTGGTGTGGGGTGAGGGGAGTATTGTTTGATGATGAGGGTCTTGCTTGAACGGGTTAGCCCCCGTCCTAAGCATAGTAGTTATGGTCCTTCCATGTTGTGGTTCTTGGAGCAGTGATAGGTGCCATACCAGAAGTTTGTGTCTCGCTTAAATTTCAGCTTTTTTGTAGAAATTTTTAAAAGACTGTTGTGTTCATAAGAATAATGAAAGCAGATCAAACCTCAGTAACAAAGAATTAACTTCTTTTTTTTTTCCCCCTAGTGCTGATGAATAGCTGGTCTAACAGCATGAAATTGCTTCATATTCTAAGAGGATGACTTACCTCCTCAGGACAACCTTACCTTTGAGCAGCTGGAGCTTGTTGTTTGCTTGAGCCAACAAGGCTTTAGCTTGATCTTGCAACATGCCAGCTTTCCTCCTAGCATCAGCAGACTCTTCTGTCTTCTTGGCAATGAGGTCTTCCACGGTTCTGTACTTGTCGTTCAGCTCGGTATTGAGGACCTGTTGTTCCAGATTGAAGCACAAGATGGAGCTCATTCAAAAGACAATACAGTAGGGAGTTTGCATTTTCTCCTATCTTTACTAATCTGGTGTAAGGAGAGACTACACTGTTAGCTCAGTTAACAAGCTGGGGTATTTCCTACTTAATATTCAAGACTTTAGGAGTTGGGTGAAGATTTAGCAGTTGCCTTTTTGCAGACCTGTGGCTGTTTTATAGCTTTAATACCGACACTTGGCAAGGATTTATGGGATTCAGTCACACAACTCTGTAACTCAGGGAAACCATGGCCCCTAGTACAGCTGGAAAGCTGGATGAGGCAAGGAACTGGCACTGCTTCTGGCTGAATGCTGAACTTTGGGGAAGAATACCCTTGTTACCCATTCAGCAAGGAGAACAGCTGCCTAGTTTGCGTAGGTGAAGGTGCTGGAGAAGACAGGAGGTCAGTTTCTCAGCTGTGCTTTTCTCTGCAGGGTTAAGATATGAAGTCCTGTGACCCAACTGAATTCAGGCAATACGCAAGTCAACCAGCTGCAGCAGTGCTGGAAGTCCCTTGTGTTCACTTGACAGCCACCTGAAATACTACTTAGTGTTTGGAAATAATTGATTTGATGGACAATACATTGCTCCTGGGAGGATATGCCTCTCTGGAGACTGGTGGGCTAACTATAGACAACAGATTGGAGCAAGGAAGCTTCCTTTAGCAGATTTGTCAATTGTTTTGTTGATGAGCGTTCTTTTGCTATTACGAAGGCATGTGGCAAACACTGGGAGCAAGGCCATGTGGTCACTGAGCAAGTTTAGCATCTCTTGTATTAAGAAGTTACTACGGTTTTATGTTAAACCAACTTTTTTCCTTGTCACTCGATTCTGTATATGCCAAATTCTGGGTTGTGTGTCCTGAACCTTTCATCGTCATAGAACCCTATACCAGGGGGGAAAAAAATGACCAGTCCTCCTGGCAGACAGTAAAGCTGTGGGACAGAAAGGCTGACAGTGACAGCATGACAGGTTTCCTGCAGCTATTTTAGAAGCTGAAAACTTTCCAATACATCTTTTTCTGTATGGTACCCACATAAGTAAAAAGCAGCCATCTTTGGTAAGTACATCAAAGTGCTCCTTTTTTGTCCCCAGTACTCGATCAATAAATGAACTGGATCACATGTATTCAGTAATGTTCCTTTAACCAAACCTGGGCTGAGAGTTGTGTTGGCTTCCCCTAAGCACCTTTCCTGACCCTCTCACCTTTTTAACTTCTTCAGCATTTTGTTTTGCAGTAACGATTTTTTCTTCTATATTGTCCACATTCTCTGAATTTGTGTCAGCCTTTTGCTTAAGGTCTTCAACACTCTTCTCTAGTTCAAACAGACGTAGGGTAGCATTGTTCAGTGTTTCTTCAGATGCTGCATTTTCAGATTCAATCTAAGAGGAAGAGGGATGAGAGTTATGCTTTCAAAGGACAGTGAATATAATACTAAACTCTCTGGATTAGCCCGAGGCAATTAAGTAGTATGTGTCCATAGATCTGATATAAAAACCTGTGGTTTAGTTTTGCTACAAGTGGCCAGTTGCAGTCAGGGTGAAAGAGCCCACTGCTTGAAAATGGGGTATGTGTAGGGCTGCAAAAGCATTAAGAAACATGGTTTTAAAAGTACTTGATTGCTTCAAGAGTTGCCTAATCCACAGGCAAAACTTCTGACATTTGATTCCATCATGTGATAATGGACTTGTGAAGCTGCATATCTTCTAGGCTGGCCCAGCTTCAACGGGTACAGATAGCACTATGGCCTCATGAGGACTTTGAGATGATGCCTGAAAATACATTATCTGACAAGACTACAGCAATTGCCACTTTAATCCAGCATTTGATTATTTTAGTCTCGTGCCACAGTGGTGGGTGACAGTGATCACATGGCTACACTAATACACCACCAATGTGGTCAATAGGGTTAGACCTTCCAGGAATCCTGACACACCTGCCATGTTACAGAGTTGCAGTCCTGCTCATTTAACTTCAGTAGCACAGGCTACGGGGTGAAAAAAGGCTTTTGGGTTTGTGGTTTTTGTTGTCTTTCGGGGGAAGGAGGGTGGGGGTTTTTGGTTTTTTTTAAAAAAAAACAAAACCAGCATCTCATACTAACTCAAAAGCTGATGTGAAGGCAGGAATGGTTTAGTCATTCTAAGTGCAGTCTTTGATTTGTAGTACCCAAGAGCCTTCCCTAGACAGGCCTACATCCATTTGTAAGTATCAGACTTGGTGCTGTTTCTGTAGCCTAAGGAATTCTTGTACAGAACTCACTGAAGTCAGCAGGTCTTGAGTTCCTTTAATGTCTTCATCAGCTTGTTTGATGGCTTTTTCAGCTGCATTCTGAGCTTTTTCAGCTTCTTCCAGTGCTGCTTTCACCATGTCTGCAGTGACTTTAACATCTGTTGCACCTTTGCTGTAGAGGAAAACTATGTTAATGCTAAAAAATGCTTTAACTTTGGATCTGGAAAAAGAATTAGTTGTACACTGCAAAGGGCCATTTTCCCTCTTAGTGAAGGAATGAGAATCTACATCAGGGAAGGTTAAACTCTGTGTTTTCTGATACACTGAAATGACAGCCTTTTTCAAGCTCTTGGTGATGGAAAACAGCTAACACAGAACAGGGCTGCCTACCTTGCTTTTTTAGCTTCCTCCAGTAGCATTTCTGCTCTGGCAATATCTCCAGCACTCTGCTGCAGTATGACCTCAACATCAGAAAGGCTTTCTACACGCTCGCGAATGTCTTCTGTCAGGGCTTGCAGCTGCTGGGGAGTGCTTGGCATCTCCATGTTCAGCACTTCATTAGCCACCGCCTCGATGCTATCCAGGTCAGCACTGTCTTCTAGTAGATGGACACAAATGACAAAGATGTGAGTAAAAGCTTTCCTCTCTTAAGTCTCAGTACTCAAATTCTTTTCCAACTGCTCCCTTAAGAAGTACAATCATGGGAAAACTTCCTCCCCCAGACTTATGGAAAATCAAGGTGTTAAAAGTGCTTCCTTAGGGTGAAACTTCCCTCCCAGGAGAGGCCCAGCAGGCACGTAGGCCCTGCTGGCACAGCTCTCTTGGAAGCCATTTGAAGATCTTGGTGATTAGCTACACCATGCTGGGGCTGGGGGGAGACGTGAGCCCACAGGAACCGAAGCCAACAGCTGCACATAAATGTATTTGTGCTAAGAGTCAGCTCAGCCTTGTGCAAACAGGGCAGGAGTGGGTTTGCCATGCTGCCGCTCGCTAGCGAACAAGGCCCTCATTTAACCTTTACCTGCTTTCTTACAGAGATAAACTCAGGCTTTCCTCCCCTTTAATTGTACTTTGTCTTTCTAGCCAGAATTATGAACCCACTTGGCAAACTACAGCAGTACAAGAGCCTCAGCTGAAATGAACACACCAGCCTGTCACAGTTTGCTCTCACTTTCCTATTGTCTTGTTTTTTCTCTTGTTTCCAGATTTCATCATACACGCTAAGTCTGGCTGAAAGGAGGGGGAGGAGGAGACAACTACTTCATTACCCCTTAAGAGGATGATTCAGAGCTAAAGATAGTTTTCAGAAACACAGAATTAAAATATAATTTAAATGTAAGGTTTTTACGCATTAAGAAGTCTCTAATCTGTTTAATAAGATTTCTCAGATCTTCATTGCTTCTGTCCACTTGTTCTTTTGTAGCATTGGTTTTGAGCAAAACTGCTTGTGCATTTTGTTTCGCTTCATCAGCTCTCTGTTTTGCCTCAGAAACCTAAAGAGGAAAATGGAAGGCTTGACTGAGTATCTGCTTATCCTTTAAGGCTTGTTTTAAAACAAAAATTCAGTTGAGTCAGAGGCACTAGTAATGAGAAATGCTTTTTCTCATAAAACTCACGGAACACTTTTAAAAGCTGGCTATGATCCATACCACCAATGCTAGTTTAAACAACTCAGGCTCATGTTTAGAGTTATCCATGAAGTTTCACTTCAGCAAGCTCTCTTTCTGAGGATCTTTACAAGCATGATGAAGTTACACAACCAAAAAGAAGTATTTTGAAGTAAGCCAGGCACATACTTTGTCAATTAGTGTCTAAACTTGTGTTACAAATAAAAGATTATTTTTTTTTAATATCTCACAATTGATTTGACATATTACCATTTTGGAGAGTTGCTCAACTTCTGCTAATGCACTGAGAATGTCTCGGTCAAAATCCATGGCTTTCTGCCAGGCAGTGTGAGCTACGGTCACCAGCCCATCGCAGCCAGGTCCTCCACACTTCTTCTTTCCATCATCTGTTCGACAGCTTAAACCGCCACACTCGGACTCGGCACAAGAGGCTCCCATAGGAGTGCCACATGTCTGCAGAGACACATTAAGACAAGGGAACAGTCACAGCTTTATTTCCATTGCTGAGCTGCGAGGGGAATGGAGTCAGACACTGCTCTACACAATGCTGTTTCTGTCCCTTGCAGTAACCACAGGGAAGGAAGCTAGAGCAATGCTGCAAGCAGGAGGTGGTTCCTGCAGCAGGTCTGTACCAGTGTGAGTTTAACTTTTCTTCTGTGTCCCCCATGACCTTTCTGCCTTTCCCTTGGTTACAAACAGGCAGCTCTCTGATGCTGGAGCTCATGAGGGAAGCGTTGTGCCTTCATCATCTGCTTTTCTTCTACATCATCTCTCAATGAAAAGCTGCATTTAAGCTTTGGTTTCAAGCTGGAAGCTACTACTGTCTGTGTGCCTTTTGTTTGCAATCAGTCTTCACTACTGCTGGAGGAAAAACTGGCCATCCCAAGGAGCCATTTTTATAAGGAAGAAAGTAAGTGTTTCATGCAGAGCGCTATCTTTTCCTTTGCTCTAATGCTCTAGAAATGAAATACTAAGAAGCTGAAATGCTCCAAATTGAACAAGAAACTTTTTTCATCTCCCTTAAAAAGCTGTCCCCATTGCCTTCTACCAAATGTTTGCTCGCTTTCATCTTTCCAGAATGCTTTCTAATCTGTAAATTGTCAATGAAGCGTTCCCATAGAAAAATTCAGGGTAGACCTTTTTTTTTTTTTAAACCAAACTTTAAATCAGCGACATTTGTACTGAGAATTTTTCACTACTTGGTCAATTGTCTGGCCAAAGCAATCACTCAGGAGTTGTTTTAGCCAGGGGGAAAATTCCCCATTCTTTTGAGGTTCTTTTCCCTTTCCATTCCACCCGTTTTGCCACATGATAGTCACTAACCAACATACTTTGCAGCCAAAACACTTCTCTGGGAAAACCTAGGGGCTGTGCCAAGCTGGCTGCAGCTGTCTCCTATGAAGTGTAAATTAGTCCCTCTTACCTGTCTGGCACACAACCCAGCAGGAGCTAGAAAGCAAAGATTATTTTTTTAATTTTTTTTTTGGTGTCCTGAGATTACACCTCTGAGCAATTCAGTGTTTATGGCCTTGATAAACATCTACCCAAGACTTTCAGTCCTCAAGAACAGCTAGGCAGGAATGCAGAGGAAGGGAAACTAAACAAAAAGATGCCTTTCTTCCCTCCGGAGAAAAAAGGAGGGCTAGGGGAGGCAGGAGGGATGACCAGTAGTTATAAAGGAGAGGGGACAATTCAGAGTGTGAAGAACTCATCCCCTAACACAGGCCTTGGCCTGCCCAGGGGAGTTAATGAGCAGTCCCCTGCAGCCTGCCTTCACACCAGATTGTTCTCCCAATCCAGCTGGCCGACTTCAAAGCAAAACTGAAGGAACACCCAAGAAAAAGCTGCCCTTGATCATATTTACAGATGAGTAGGCACCTTCAACAGAGAAAATGCCCTTTTGACTCCAACTCCCTCCAAGTTCTACTTTGTCTCAAGCACGAGGCTGGGAGGTGGTAATGCTGAGGATGGGGGCCCGTCAGTGCCAGCAGAAACACTGCCTGGCTGGGCACTGCACAGGCACAGTGTGTGTCCTACAGAGCTGCAAAAGGGAAGAGAGGAGTCCAGGGAAAGCAAGCACATGAGCTGAGCACAAGCTTAAGAGGATGGCTCTTGGTCCAGCAGACTCACTATGCTTTTCTGCATGTGGGAGCTCTGTCTGTAGCAAAAGGCTTTGGGTTAGAGCAGGGGTGGTGAAAAGATGGGTGCTCTCCTGGGGCTGGGAAGGGTAGGAGGAAGACCAACATGAAGGGCTGGTGCCTGAAACCCAGCAAGTCTCAGAACCCACTGATAAAAACAGCCCTGTCCTAGCCCACAGAATATCCCATCACCCAAAAACCATGCATTTTTCATGAACAAACTACATATCTCACACTGTCAAACCCTACACAGTTCCTCCCCACCTGTTGCTTCTTCACAAAGCCGACTTTATTTTTGCTACAGGTTTTATACCAGTGCTTCTCAGCCGTGTACCTTCTCAGCCACTTCTGAGAGATCCAGGCTCTGCAGCTTGCCTGCAAGTTCATCCAGAAGGCGCGACTGCTCTTCTTGTGTAGCCTTAAACTGGGCCTCCTTCTCGCTGATTAAGTCCTCCACTTCCTGCCGCGTCCGCGCTGACAGCTCCACGGTGCTATCGGGGTGAACAGTGGAGGCATTGACCCTCTCCTCTGCCTCCAGGGACATCTGGAAATACTTGGTGATACTATCCAAGGCTCCTGCAGAAATCAGATGGAGCTGCTCAGAAATGTGTTAAGTAACCTGAAGTAATCTATATTGTGGAGGCTGGCAGACGACACATCCAAGGTTAGCAACACGAATATCAAGTTAAACGAAACACCAGCCTTTGCAGCTGGGTGCAGTGCCATTGCAAGGATGACAATTTGGCCTGTTGTGGGAAAAAAGTAGTTTATTTTTTTGCTTGGCTGAGAGTGTGTCAAGTTTGCTGGATTTTGAAGTTAAGCCTTTCTCTGATCCTAGTGACTGAGTTCTGCTTGTCCTGAGGGCAAAAAGAGATTCCAGCCTTTTACATTTATAGGGCAACATTCTGTTTTCTAAGGATTCACTCATCCCATTAGTTCTTATTGCTTGCCCTGGGATGTCTGGCTTATGGAGTCACTCCTTGGAAACTGGGCAGAGCTTTCCCAAGAAACAACTGCTTGATGAAAGATGCTGATTTATGGAACTCTTAGTTTTGGACAACTTCTGGAGAGGCCTTGAAGGGATGTGAGGTACCCTGCAGGGGTGGCCACACTCTGCACCTCAGGGAAGCTTTCCCCTGCAGAATGCCACAAGTTGGGGACTCCCCTGTTCTACATCTATCCAGAATTTCCAAATAATTTGGTGACATTCCTCTTCCTTTGGTGAATATTGATTCTTGGCACGTTTCAGAGTGCCGATGGGCATGCAAGGTTTGGGTAGCTCAGAAGAACTGGGCCCTCATGGTCTGCTCTTAATCACAAAGACCCAGGTATCTTTTTTCAACCAGAAATAGCAATTTAACAGGCTGGGGAGAGCAAGGGAGATGTCCGCAGGTGTATCTTAGCATCTGCTGTGGTTTCAGCTGTTGTGTCTTATCTGAAATGTATTAATCAAGAGACTTTAAGACAATTCTGTGCCCCAAGAACTTCAGCTGGCTTTGCAATGTACAGAGCAGAAGAGAGGGGCTGAGGGGGCAAAACAAAATTCCTGCTGCATCAGCAACTCTGCT
The DNA here is from genome assembly GCA_013401335.1 of Brachypteracias leptosomus. Taxonomy (NCBI): domain Eukaryota; kingdom Metazoa; phylum Chordata; class Aves; order Coraciiformes; family Brachypteraciidae; genus Brachypteracias; species Brachypteracias leptosomus. Next base: position 174,951 of record VYZX01027707.1, on the reverse strand, counting down.
AATGCACAGAGAGAAGCCGCCCTCCTAGGGGCTGTGTTTTATTACGAGTTAGAAGATTAGCCTGGTATTTAAAACCATGCACTAATTAAATCTTTGGCCACCCCACTGCTTTCTCCCCCTCCCTGTAACACTTACCCCGAACATCGGAGATCTTGATGAACTCTAGCTGTTCTGCAAGTTCCTTCACAACACGATCGAGGCTTTTGGCATCTGTCTCCAGTGCGCTCAGGTCAGCCTCTGTGCTATTACTCTTCTCTGCTAAGGCTGACAGGTTTTCTTCTACGTCAGCTATCTTAACTGTAACGTCTGCTGTCAGCTTTCTGTAAAACAGAGGCACAGGACTCAGCAGTGGGAGGAGGAGGGGAAGGGTTGTAAGCCTCAGTGCTTCACTTCACTGAAGAGCGGTGCTTAGAGCTGTGCTGAGCTTCTCCCACGGCAAGGCTTGTCTTCCCTCAGTGAAGCTGAGGGTGATTTGTAACAACATGCCTACCTAGAATACTGTTTTGTTTCCTTTGTCATACAAAACTACTTTTTAATCTACAGCACGTTTATAAACTCAAAGCACCAAATTGCTTAGAAAACAGCTGCTTTGTGTAAGATTAACTGGAGGCAGATTCCAGAGGACTGGTGTAATGCTCTTGTATCATGGCAACTGCATAGGTCAGAGTTGACTACTATGATCCATACATAATTTGCTTCCCATCCCACACAGCTACAAATGCAGTTTTGATTACTACGAGCTCATGGGACAGATTTGAACTTCAGGAAGTGGGAGGGGGGGGGAAACTTAATTTCAACACAATGGATTCTTTTAACTTGTCTGTAAAGATCCCTCCTCACCAGCTCTTTCTCTACGGCTATGAAGGAAAACCTCCCGCCCTCAGCATTCAGCATGGCCTCAGCAAGCCACGGAGCAGGCTTTAGCTAGTGGGATAACCCTAAAAGGAAAAGCAAGTGTACACTACACATTAATGCTGTTGCAGAACAGAAGTGGGCATAGGAAGACATTCCCATCCATGGTGATCCCACCAAACCCAGCATTCCCTCATTCTGAAAGAATCAGGCAGTATTTAAGCTCTATGATCAATTTACAGCTCTCCAGGACACCTCCAAAGCCCAGTACTTCTATACAGCCAGAAGGACAAAGAACAGCTACTTATATACATGTTATAGAAAAGCAGCTCCTCAGCTCTCGGACCTCCGCAGCACACACAGAGCCCAAATGCAGGAGCAACCCTAGCTCTCCAGCTGGAGGGAGGGAGCTGCAGGGCACAAGTATATTCCCTAATTGAGACATTTGTCTTTTAATCCTTGCCCCTGTGCTTTGTTCAGTCCCCTTTACAATGCACAAGCAAGTTCAAGCAGTTGCACACAGGGCTAGAAAGCATCTGTAATCCTGCTTGGTGTTAAACTGCCCATCTTCAAAAGCACAAGCTACCATCTTTTGTGTGCTTAGCGCTGAAACAAAATACAAAGCTCCTACCCTGAGAAAAATGGAAACAATCCTTGTAAAGCTGGTGCTTCCCCCCACACACACTCAGCATGTGCAGAAAAGAACCCAAGTTTCCAATTCATCAGCTATACATGGAAATCCAGGAATTTAATCTTTCCCCTCTTCATTCTCTCACATAATAGCAGTGCTTGTCCTTTGCCCCGGGGGAGCTCCAGGCAAGCATGAGTGGCTCCCTGGTAATTAGCTGTCTGGGGCACAGAGGGAGCAGGTCAACCCTGCCCAGAGCATAGAGCTGCACTGCTCCTACCCTCCCTGGTTTCTGCTCACAGGTTGGATGCTCACTGCCAGCACTGAGCATGGTGAGGTGCTCCACCAGCCCCAGGAGCCCAGATGGAGGAGAGGAGATGGGGTGTCCTCAGTCCAGCATGGGGACTTCAGCCACTCAAGTAAATCCCAGCTCGCTGGCACTCCCACCCCTTCCCATGCTAGATTTATCCACGTAACCATGACTATACTTACTCTGCTTCCTCAAAGAGATTCCCAATGTTCTTCAGGGGCTCAGCAGCTGGATTTTGAGCAATTATGGTTTTAATTTCACTGAGCTTCTCCTCCAGGGTGTTGAGTGTCTGCTGGTATGGGCCAGTGACTCCAGTGATTTTGAGAGCATTAGCCCTATCCAAGAACTGCTGTGTCCTATTAGCCAGCTCACTGATGATCACATCCCAGAGGGCAAAGCACTGGTGGCACGGCACACAGTCGGGGAAGAAGCCCGAGTAGCCCCGGGAGCACTTGTCACAGCGTGGCCCTTCCACCCCTTCGTTGCAGATGCACTGCCCAGTTGCACGGTCACACTGTGGGGTCTGGATGCCACGAGGGTTGCAGTCACATGCTAGAAGGAGAAAAAGGCAGGAGTGAAGGCTCTGGTGATGGAAATGACAGTGACACTAGCAGGGAGGGAAAAAAACCTAACTGGTTATAATGAAGTAGTGAAACGATTATACAAGTGGTCTGTGTCTGGATTACAGAAAGCTAATTATAGATGTGTCTGCTTGGGTATGGGGGAACCAGGGCTGAGTGTGAAACAGGAGAGAGAGAGGGAAGTAACTCTGGGGGAGACCAGGATTTACACATCTCGGAAACAGGCACAATAATGGAGCAAGAATGGACACGTCTTGCAATGTCTGGATGTCACTTGGATAGCAACTGAAAATAAAGATCCCAGTTTCACTCTAAAATGAACAATAAAATGAGTACGGTGTTCCAGACAGGAAAAGAAACAACAGGCAGACACACAGCAGAGGGTTTAAGAGCAAAACATGAGTAAAATGAGAAAGTGAACAAGGAGCAACCATTTACTGTCTCCCTCAGCGCAGGAGCAGGGGTCAGCTGAGGAACCCAGCAGATCAAAATCCAACAATCTTCCCCTGCACCTCCCACAAACAGCACAATAAAAGGAGATAGTTGATTACATAGCACACAGTTAAGTGGTGGAGCTCCCTACAAGACGCTGTGGATGCTAAAAATTGAGGTGGCTTCAAAAAATAACATGACAAATTTATGGAGTAACAGTTATTGAGAGATCTCCTGTGCAGAGGTAGAGGACCTGGCTCAGGACATGATCCTGTTTTGGGTATACATTAAATGGGAAAAAATCAGACACTGAAAAGTAGAATAGAACAAAGAATGCAGTCATGGGCAGCCATGTCTGAGGGAGAAGAGAGGTCTTCTCCAATACAGGTGCTATCGACCAAGAGCCTACACAGTGTCACCCTCGAGTGGGACTGAGGACAATTAAGAGATTTCTTTCTTTAATTATTTCACACTTCAAGCACCAAGTCAGTATTCACACCTTCCTGAAATGGACTTTCATTTTTACTTTATTTTTGTGACTGTAAACATCTACCTATATTTATATGCTAGTCAGGTAAGATCCAGGGGCTCCACGTGGTTGCCAAATTGGAGTGGTAAGGTTTGGGCAACACCCTTTTTTAACAAGCTTTTAGAATGAAGATGCACTTCTTTGGCACTAGCCTGCTATGATGAGAAGTTACTCAACTTACCGATGCACAGTCATTTCTAAAAGATGCGTTTCCACGCTGCAGGGCTGCCACTTGACCTCTCCCCCTCCTTAATTACACAGGCAGCAGCAGAGGAAATTACCAACCTCCAAAGCTCTTAATAAAGGGATAGCAGCAAAGAACAAAAAAGAGGCTTTGAAAATATGCAGGTCATCTACCTCCCATCATGGCAGAGTACACCCAACGCAGGTCAAGCACATGTTCCTTCAACAAGAAAAGAACTGTGATACCCGATAAAAGCCTTCACTTACACATCCATTTACCAGGCACACTTGAAGGAGGTCAATGGCTCAGAAAGGTCCATAAATCAATTCACACACCCCAAGCACATGCCCCCTTGAAAAAAGGGCAAAACACAAAGCCGTTTTCAAGATTGTATGTTGTTTGCTTCAATGCCAAAACACAGTGGTGGTCTTCAGTTCAAAAATGACACAAAGAGCCTCAGCAGAACAAATCGCTCCTCAACATAACGCCAGCCTTGTACAATGTGAATATGATAGGCAAGAGACAAAAATAACTTCTGCTGCCTGCACAATTGAGCAAAATGGTCCTTTGTTCTTTGAATTATACCCTGACACAAGAGATTGTTTTTATTTTACATCGAAAGTGCTTAAGTAGTCAACTCACCATGGAATATGTTCCCTGCAGGCAAACTGTCGAGTTCCTGTTTGAAGGAGGTCAGTTAACCCTCCTGTCAACTAATAAGGCCCTCTGTATAATGATGATGAATTGTCCAAATTCCTCTGCGCAGAAAGAGGCTAAATGGCATGTGGTTTTTCTCAAAGATCCTGAGATCTGATCAAGTTACACGAATACTTGCTGCTGGCAAATCAGATCACTATATTTACTTGTGGATTTAAAAAGCTTAAAGTGAAAAAAAAAAATCCAGCATGTTGGTAATTCAATTCCTGAATACCTGCATGTTCAGGAAAGGCAGATGACATGGCTTTAGTAGCATTTACATGGTAATGTGGATTCCAAAATCTCTGGAGCTAGAAAATGCTGGGGAAGGGGAGAGGAGAATTTAAGCGCTAACATCCAAACTCCACAGCTGCCTGTTGGGAGATGACAAAGAGCAAAGAAGTCATTTATTCTAAATGCAGCAGGACAGTTGGAAGAGTCATCCCATTTCTAGAATTCTACAAAATATCCAAACTGAGATCTATGGGACCCATGAGAAAATTGTACACGGCAGCTAGAAACGTTACTGTGGGTTATTTCCGTTTCAGGATTCTCTATCAAGCCCAGAAGCAGGCAATGCGGCTCTGCATTACCTCCGTAGTGTGAATCCAACATATGAAAAATGGATTTCAAAAGTGCTGGTTTCACACTTGCTCTTTCCTTTCTTCATGATCTTCCCGAGTCCTTAGCCATGCACAGGACCACACCAGCTTTCAGACCAAAACGTAAAACTGAAGATCTCTTTATCTCTATTTTTAAGAAAAATCACACAGTTTAAAGGAAAACAAGAAAAAGCCTTCCTCAGTACTGGAATAAGAAGATTCCAGTCAATTTTATTTTCTTTCCATTTTGGGAGACATTTCTACGTGTTGGTGGTATGGTCTGTCCAGCCACAGTCATCGGACAATTCCTGCTGTGGCACTGGGTAACATTTTTTAAATTTTCACAGAAGCATCACTGCTCCTCTTACAGCTCACATCCTGTGAGCAAACCTTTCACCTCACAGATGACATGTGCATGCCAGTGTTTGTTTACACGTGATCTCCTCTTTTAAAGTCAGACCTTAGCCAAGTGCTTCCACCAGAGATGATTGAAACCATCTCTGCTTCTAGCTAGGGTCAGTCTCTCAGTACTTTTATCAGCAGCTAGGGCCCAATTTCTGGACACTGCATTAATAATGAAATTAAGCCAGCCAGAAAGCAACAGAAAGTGCCCTCCAAGGTTGTGTGGAACAGGATCTCCACCATCTCCAACACCTGTAGTGGAAAAGTCCCATATCCTGTGCCCTGTCCACCACCACCAGGCTATTTCACACCCCAGCAGGGAGCACATCCAACACCATTGCAGAGAACATCTTCCCTTTACAGAATGGTGGGGATCAAACCCTCCACTGACTTCAGCTGTGACCAGTTCTCAAAAGGAGTAAAGCAAGCCCAGGACAAGACCATATAAAGCCTTCTAGGTAGTGAGGTGTGCCTTGAACACCATGGGCCACCAGGCAAATGATGCACAGGCTTCACCTCATGCAACACCTGCCTACCAAGAGCCCCCTAGATTCAGCCGCTGTAAGATTTCAGGGCACAACTTAATCCTAAAGTGACAAAAACAGCAACTTTGTCCAGAAGGGATAAAACCACAGTGACACTGGCAGGGCTCATGTGAAAGGAAAGGAGGACGCCCTAGTCAGCAGACTAGAAAAGGCTATCACAGGATTGGCAAATAGCCCACGGAAGAATAACTGAGTTACATATCCATTATTCATGCCGGTGGATGCACATCCACCAAAAGGATCCATGTGACATTTGATTATCACTGCTAAGGAAGTCGGATGTGAAAAACAGAAGACACCTTGACTCCTATTACCTGCTAGAAACAGAGCAAACACTGTGCCAGAATAATCCAGCATGCCATGCCTAGCACCATTTCTGGCCAGAGTACCCCAGAATCACTTCTAGACACAGTGGAGTTCTTGCTCCTTCTTCTTAATACTTCCTTTGTTAATGTCTAACTATTCCTATGGCCACTATGTGGGTGAATTCTTATACAGCCCACTGTTAATGATGCTCTGTTACGGCAGTTTTGCTAATGATGTACTCAAACAGACTAACTCAAACACAGTCCTCAAAGTATCACTTGGTGCTGGCTATTTCAGATCTAACCAGCACGCTCATAAGCCTGATGTAATATCCAAATAGCTACACCATCTCTAATTTTAGCATATGTCTGGTTAATCTAATTTTTTTCAAGAAAACAAGAAACACACAAGTACATCTAGGGATGCAGAAGTGTTTCAGATATTACTCACTAGCTAGTGATGGCTTTATACTGCACTTACAGTCTATGTGGATTAGGGAAAGACAAAGTCCTGTAAGCTCCTTTCAAATGCCCTGCCTATGTTTACATGTCTAGAAATCGGGAAAAGTGGTTCATTTTGCACTGAAACTCACACAGGTGTTGAGTTTACTACTAGAGATGTCTTAACCAGTTTGGGTGGGAAATGGCTTTCAAAAGAAATGGTTGATTACTCTTTCTTCATACAGAGGGGTGGACCAAGGCTGAGGTGAAGGTTTGCAAGTTAACATAGAAGGGGCTGGTTTCTTTGAAGATCAGAGTTTGACAGGGATCAAATCTGTCCCTGGGTAAGCAGTGCAGGACACTGCAGCACCTCCCATGGAAAATACAGTGGAGGAAAAGAAGTCTTTTGAAATCATTGTCTGAAGATTTGAGGGGTTTCAGTGGAGCATTTACTAAATTAAACAATAGGTTTCTGTTCTGAAATGTCATTTTGGAACTGGGTGTATTGTTTTCTTTGAGTGTTTAACTCAGACACTTTTCTGTGGCATATTCCAACTTAAGTGAAATTACATTTTTGACAGGAAAATTTTCTAGCCAAATTCTTCAGTCAGGATCTGCTGAGTAGCAACTTATAAGTATAAAAGACTGTAGCTGCACCTGCTCACAAATGCATGTGCATGTATCCACGGGTAATTTTTATACCACCTTGATCAATGCATTTCTTTTTCAGTAATTTTTTTCTCCTGATCTTAAAAGTAACGCTTATACACATTTATTAATGTAGTCTTGTAGAAACCTAAGGGGAGAAATCCCAGATAAGTAAATGACTTGCTCAAGTGATTTGCTTTAAGCTCACAAGTCTACAAACTGCTCTCTTTCACTTACTCTGACAGCTCTGCTATCATTTCCTCTGATTTTAAGCATTTAGAACTCACTTCCATTTGTACTACTGTAATTTAATATATGGCATATTTGCATATTGCTTAATTTAAACTAAGGTGTGTCAAAGAAGTTGATACTACAGCCAAGATGATATAATGGAGACTGAAAGGGCTGTATGAAGATCAGTCTCGGTGTTTAGTGCCTTAGTGCAGGATGTTAGGAACAAGCAAGTGTCATACATCATCCTACACAGAAGAGAAATCATGTTTGCAGACATATTTTCTTTACTGCTTGAGATTGAGGATGGAGGGTATCAAATGTTTAACTCCTCTGCAGCAAAAAACACAAAAGGGTTTGTTCAAACATGATTTCCTGGCATCATTTCCCAGTGGTAGCGAGGCACTATGATGAGAAAACCATTCAGCAATTTGTAAGGTTGAAAGTTTTGCAGAGCTGGCAAATTTCTTCTGAATCATCAGCTATTGATTCAAATTACCCTGTAAGCATATTGCTAACATCTCCATGTTGTGATTTTCAGTATGAGTGTTAAGATGTGATCCCAGCCTAGAATTACTAGAGTTGTGCCGCTTTTTAACATACCAGCAGACCTTGCCAAAAGGGTCATTTTCTGGAAACAATCAACATACGTGACAATATTTTAAGACCACAGGTCAACTGAAATTATGAAACACCAAGTGAAAATTATTATTTCCTTTAGCACAGAATTTGTCCAAATTCCTTCAGACACTTATCACAGAAAGAAAAGAAACATCTGCTAATCTTTCTTTCTGCACCATAAACACCTCCTATAAAAGCAGCCTGCATGACTCTTTTAAGACCCAGGTGTTAAATTAAGATTAGGAAGCCTATTTCAGCATCAAACACCACCAACAAAGACTAAAAGTGAGAAAAACTACTTTCTGCCAGAGCATGAAATGAGTATTCGATAAAAACATGCTTTTTTTCATCTTGGCTCAATTAAATTCTGTTTTCTACAATAGGCTTGATATTTAAGTCCAACACAGAAAAAGGTATTTTTGTAACAGGAAGAGAGCAATACAATATGACTTTCAGTCTCATAAAGTGCCCGTGCTGTTTTTTGTTCCATTAAAAAAAATAAATTATATTAAAATTGTCATCTCCTTTACATTACATGAAACACAAACTTCAAATATCTACCATGCAAGGGCATTGTTCGACCTGCCTCTACAACCACACCATATCTCAGAGGCTTCCAGGGAGCCTGGAGCCTCCTGCTAGAAATGTGCTTTGTGGGCTGAAGCTGGTGCAGAGCTCAGCATGCTGAGTCCTGCACCTTGGTTGCCAGAAAGAGCAGCCAGAAGAGAAAGGGCCCTTTCAACCCAAAGCATTTTAAGAGTCCTGGCAAAGGGCTGGCACTGCCCCTTGAGCAGACAACCCTCACTGCACAGCTCCTGCTGTAATCCTTACAGGGACCTGCACGAGGCCAAGAGAGACGCATTGGGCTTCTTGTCCTCTATACCTCTCCTGTGCTTGTTTCAGGCATTATGTTAAATTAAATGAGTAACTGTTGTGGTTTTTAAAGCATGTGGTAAGCAGTCTCGAATGACTCAGTCCTACAGACTCTCTGCAGTGTCTAATCCCCAATGGACATCTGTGGGTGGTGGGAGCGTACCCAGTACCAAGGGATTGAGATGCTGCCCAAACATAGGCACCCACCTGAGCTTGCCCCAGCAGTCTGGTCCTAGTGTGATCACTAGGGACATGCAGAGAGGAGATATTAGATGACGCTTTCTCTTGACCACAGTCTGCAAATCAAAGCACCAGACCAGGTCCAAAATCCTGCCTCCCCCAGCTTCTGTTTCACCATCAGGCTAGCAGGGAAGCGTGACTTGGAGTCTGGTTTCTAGTGGAGCGTGCTGGGAGTCCAGGGCCACATCCACAGCTCGGTGTGGCTGTGAGGGCCTGGGAACTTGTGGGGGGCTGCAGCCCCCAGCATTTCCTAGATGGGCTATTTTGTACATCTCCACACGGCTGTGTCCAGAGGTTATTTGCAGGCACTTGTATTCACATCACTCCACTTTTTTTCTTTTTAGTAATAAAAAAATTTGTAAAGGGTGTCCCAGCAACATAGGCAGTACAGTCCCTGTTTCTCAGCAGGAGCTTGTGTCTCTTGGTGCCAACAGCCTGAAGACCTCTTGTGAAGAGCTGACACATTGCTGTCCCTTGAGTGATGCACCCTGTGATTTCCGACCTTGATCAGAAGCCACTTGCCCTGGCTACTGGAGGATCCCACCCTGGAGTCGTTGGGACTGACATCCACACCTCCATATCAGCTCAGTGCCCGCACTGAAGACTGTCCGTCCATATCCATCACACAGTTCAGAGTTCTCGTCCTTCCCCATTCTGATCTTTTTTTTCTTCTTGAATGCAGCACAAAAGGTGGCCATGTTGGCTGCTTGGACCAGCACAAACATGCCACTGACAGAAGGTGGTAAATGCCATGTCCAGGAGTCCATGTGTCCCCTCGCAGCTGGAGCAAATGTCTTTGTGACAATTCCCCATCTCGGTTCCAGCTTCACCTTGGCCCCAGGCCATATTTAAGCTATCTTCCAGGGGCATTGCTCTGCAACTCCTCAAACAGCAGTTTTCCAGTTCACCTGCAAACCGCTTACCACTGAGAGCTGCAACCTTCCCACGTGGCAGCTGCGTGTCTGCCAGCTTAAACATCACCTCTCCACTCGCCAGGACTAAATGAGGCTAAGAAGTTGTTTCTCTCCCTGCTGAGGAAGTATGGGAGACAGGCTGGGAGGTACTGACCCCAACATGCCAGGGAGACTCAGCAGCACCACAGGGCTGGATGTGTTCCACGAGTGAGCGACTGGCTGGAGCCCATCTAGGGCATTATGTCATAGGCTGACATGGCTCAGACCTGAGCACCAGCTCTCCTCACCTGCCACAGAGACCTCCTATTGGATGCAATCCCTAAGGGAAAATCTGCACTTCCACCCGAGGAAGTCTCCTGTGTCACTTGGAGGCAGAAGAGGCGGCAGGTTGGAAGGACAGCATAGAGCTTGCATGGTGAAAACAGGCTCTGAAGGATGATCTTCTCTTTGCTTCATTAAATAGCAAGTTTTCCTGTGCTCAAAAAGCAGCAGAAACTCCATAAGACCAGAAATGCTGGTACACTGCAAAATCCTCCGGATAAGGTATGCAGATGGACTCAATCAATAAACCCTGATGGAGACAGCTGATACCAAGACACAATCCTTGCCCTGGAGCCAGCAGGGTCAGCGCCCTTCACCACACCAGAACACACACAGCCTCCCAGGAAGGCTGCCTCAGCCCTGAGAAACCCAATATGTATTCAGGAACTGGGACAATTCCCCATTCCTTTCATCTGCTGCATTAATGAAGTAGCTGTGACCTGCCTATCTGGCTAGATAAAGGGCTTTAAGGTATCTCTATTGTAAGGGATTTGTTAAAGACCACAGCGAGCACATTCCTCCCTGCAGGAAAAAATACCTTAATCTACTGCAAACCCTCCTGGCAAAGGCTCCTACTTGAAGGGATCAGATACAAGTTTGTTCTGGTCTGGACAATGTTTGAAGTTTCTTTTCCAACTAATGAACAGACTTGTTTATAATGAAAGGACAGAGAGCACCCAGTTTTCTAAACAAACGACTTCATGGCGCTCTGTTTTGTGACATGTAGCTATGGCTAACTTGCTGCAGGGTCTCTGCTCACTCCTTTATTCTCCTTATATTCCAGATGAAAGTCTCCAACTAAATCAAAACCCTTATTTCTTCAGGCCTAGTGTCCCTAACAAGACACAAGAGGAGATAGTGGTCTTCAACTATGTACAATCAAAAGGCAAAGGAAACTTGTTTCCAGACCAATTCTCAAGCCCAAACACTTGCAATATGTTTTCTTACTACACCAACTTACCTGACAGCATTGCAACCTAACAGCTAAAGAGTTAGATTCTGAACAGAGAGGCTTGTTTCGAAATAAGGTTCCAAAAAGAAATAAAATAAATCAGGCAGGCACCGGCTCAGGCTCTTGCCGTGCCTCCCATCCCTAAAGGCACCAAAACATAATTCTTATGAGGAGCAGTTGAGAGACTTGGGGTTGTTTAGTCTGAAGAAAAGGAGGCTGAGGAGTGACCTTATCTCTCTCTACAACCACCTGAAAGGAGGTTGCAGGGAGATGGGTGTTGGTCTCTTCTCACAAGTCACAACTAATAGGACAAGAGGAAATGGTGCTAAGTTGCGCCTGGGGAGGTTCCTAATATCTAGGTTCCTAGTCATTAGGAAAAACTTCTACACCAAAAGGGTTATGAAAGACTGGAATAGGCTGCCCAGGGAAGTGGTTGAATTGCCACCCCTGGATGTATTTAAAAGCCATCTAGATAGGGTGCTCAAGGATATGGTATAGAAGTGGGCCTTGTAGAGATAGGTAACGGTTGGATTTTATGATCTTAAAGGTCTTTTCCAACCATAGTCATTCTGTGAAAATCCTGGGCACAGGCCCTGTCATGCCTGCCTTCCTCATTTCAAAGGCTCGTGTGGGCACTGGCAAGGGGTCACTGGAGGGGCTACTCCTGGCAAGGGTTTCCCCAGCACTGGGGGGTGAAGGTGCACTCTGCCACTGGCCACCAGGTCGCTTCCAAAAGAAGCAGGTGGAGCAGGCACTGGGGTTGGACTCACCTCGGCACTCCACACCTGGGTCACCCCAGAAATGCTCCTGGCACTCCCGGCAGGTCTGGCCTCCAAAGCCCGGCATGCACTGGCACTGTCCCGTGAACTGCCAAAAAAGAACCCAACAGGAGATGTGACCACCTCAGCAGCTTGGACCCATGCCAGAGCAAGGGCCAAGCTGCTGGAGCACACCCCACGCTCCCCTTACCTCGTTGCAGGCGGGCCCGAGGGAGCGTGTGGGGTCACAGCCACACTGCTCACAGCCAGCACCACTGGCCAGTCTCCATGTATGGGGGGCACAGCGGTCACAGGTCTGTCCCACCACATTGGGGAGGCACCGGCACTGCCCCGTGGCAGCCTCGCACTGGCAGCTCTCTCCTTCGCAGTCCTCCTGAATGGTGCCCAGGACGTTGCAGACACACTCTGTGAAGGAAGGAGTGTGGCAACCTCAGTGTCAGCCTGCCCTCTTGTTACCAGACTGCCCGGAGCTCGCATGTAGTTTATGCTCTGAGACCCCAGAGGTGCAGGCAGATGCTGGCACATCCCAATGCCCATGGCCAGGCCTGACCCAATGCTGAACAAAGCCCAGCACTGCACAAGAGCCCCCATCATGTCCCAAGCTGGCCACCTCTATGGCTTATGCCCAAGTGCACAGGAGGCAACGGGAACCCCTTGTTCAAGCAGCCCAGTCTTCCTCCTCTTCTCCTTTCCTCCCTCTGTACACAATCAAAGCCTAAGTCTGACCAGCTCCTGTCAGCCAGCCATGGTGGTGGACCTGCTTGGAGTGTCTGATGGAGAGCCAAGCAGAGCAGGGCTCCACTCACCCACGCAGTGACCCATCTACCCTGCCAGGCTGCATCTGATGCCAAGGGAAAAGAGGGTCCACCTCCCCATCATCGCCCTTGCTCCCACTGTCCAGCCACATCTGCAGGGACACTGACATAAACAAAAGCCAAACCCCCACCCCAACAGGCTGTCTCTGGAGAAGAGGTAAACAAAGACATCTAACAGGAAGGCAAGAAATCCTCCTCCCACAAAAGCCTGTCCTTTCAGCACATGTAAATGCTGTCCCTGCTCTCCCTCTCAAATGCAAAGGCCTCCCTGCCCAGCCAGGAGCCCTGCTGAGCTGCAGGGCAGCTCCAAATAGCCCCAGCTAGAGGTCATGAGGTTTCTCTCCACCCCAAATGCTCCCAGGTAAATTAAAAAGAGTTCAGGCATCCGCTGCTGCCTGGTGCCACGGCTGGCCGAGGGGTTGTGGCCGTGTGTCCCCACTCACTTCTACAGTCCTGCTGCAGGGCACTCCCGTAGTAGCCCTGTTTGCAGAGGTGGCAGTTCTCGCCCTCCGTGTGGTACAGGCACTTCACACACATCCCCGTCCTCTTGTCGCAGGCCTCCGGGTCAGTGGTGTCGATGTTGTTGTTGCACTGGCATGGCTGGCAGGCGCCACCAACCTCGTCGGGGCTCCCAAAGAAGCCAGACGCACATTCATCACATCGACTGCCTGTTTGAACAAACAGCCCGGTGGGAATTGCCATCACGGCTCGCTAGTGCACAGCCAGGGCAAGACTGAGGCAGGACAATAAAGGCCATTAATGGGGGAGCATTAACTGGATCATGCTCAAAGCAACAGAGGCAGCACTTGGTGAGAATGTGGCAGCTTGGTGCAGCACGGGTAGTACTGAGGCATGGTGCTGCAGCCCAGATGCCAGCACGTTTATCCCCTGGGTTCCACTGCTGTCCTGCACACCTCTGCTGACCACTAGTCATCCCTCGTTGTGCTGCCCAGGGATGAGATTCACAGCAGTGCTGGCATTGCCTGCACAAGCCACTCTGCCCTGGCACCTTCCAAGTGCTGCCAACCTCCATCAGCAACACAGTGATGCTGGTGCTGTGGTCACATCCAACAACTCTTCTCACCAGGAGGTTCAACCCAACCAGCCCCCCTCCATGCACCCACCAAATACCTATGTATCCCACGCTACAGACACACACGACTTGCAGTGTGACAGGATCCTGGTAACAGCCGCTAGCAAACTGGCGTCCACTCTCCGGGCCATCGGGGCAAAGGCAGGGGCGGCAGTGGTCACCAGATCCCAGGACAGGGTCTCCATAGTAGCCAGCCTGGCACCTGCACAACGAGGTACACAGCATGGAGAGGACACGCAAACAGACTGCAACCATACCATAACTACACACAGGTTTTCAACCACTGTGAAGAACCAAGAGGCAGAAACATCCGCATGGTTCTTTCATGTCACTCACACTCCGAGCAGCTGTGACCACAAAGGCAAATTTGTCTGGCTTCTGCCAAGTGTAAGAGCAAGAAACCCAAGGAAGAAGCCTCTCAGGAGGCTTGCAATGGAAAAAGTTTTCCTGTGGTCCAGCGACATGCTCTTGGCCATCTGGGCAGGTGCTGCTGGGAGGTGCAAGGCTGTGGAGTAGTGAAGAGGGGGTCCCTGCTTCCATTCTCTAGGATCACCAGTGCTGCTCCAACTCCCAGGGTCCAGGGTTTTTCCCTGTAGCTTCACATCCACCTGAGCAGCAGTGCCGGAGGGGAACAGCTGCTGCACCCATCCTGCTGTGGGGAAGGAGAGGGGATGGGGAGGGGACACACGTGCCCTACCTCTCGCAGTTGTGTCCTGCCGTGTGGTCGCGGCAGCTCAGGCACTCCCCAGTGTAGGGACTGCAGTCGTCAGCGTGGCCATTGCAGTGGCAGGGCTGGCAGCTGGGGAAGCCCCAGAAGCCGGGCAGGCAGCGGTCGCACTGCCGCCCGTACACCCCGGGGAAGCAGTGGCACTGGCCCGTCTCCGCATCACAGAAGGCATTGTAAGAGCCTCGGACGTGGCACTCGCAGGCTGCAAGGAGAGGGGGAGAGGGGCTGCATTCCCACAGCAAGCCCTAAATGCAGGGACCCAACCACAGCACAGCCCAGAGACAAGGATTTGACCTACGTCGGCATCCGCTCGGCCCAAACCCGAAGGTGCCAGGGGCACATCTGTCACACTGTCTTCCAACAACGTTGGGCCGACACTGGCACTGTCCTCCGCTGGGGTCACACACAGAGCTCAGGGAGCCCTGGGGGTCACACTGGCACGCTGAGCAGAGAAAAACATCATGGGGAGTGAGTACCACGGCGCAGGACATGAACCACCTGCCTCATCCCACACACTTGCCCTCCCTGTGCAAACCGCTCTGCCTGCAAGCACCATCCAGCTTCCAGGTGCAGTTTGCCCTACAAGTAGGTGGGTTACATACATAAGGCAGTCTCGTGTAATAGGGCAGAAATGCTGAATATGATGTTCTTGCAGACGTCCGTCATGGGGGTTTTCACAACGCTCCTGCTGTTTTCCAGGCACCGGTACCTTTGGAAAGTTTCCCAAGCACTGTTCGTGACCACATCTTCACCTGAGCCTCCCACGGTGAATATGTCCAGTGATTTGCAGTATGGCATGAGAACAAGCTACAAAACAATTTTACAGTGACAGTTTCACTATTTATAAATAGCTTCCACCAAAATAATGAAAATTCCGTATTATCCTGCTTCCTATCATCCTTTTTTTGCCCAAAGAGTGAAGGGTCAGACAGAATTTAGAAGGAAAATGATTATATTTCTCTAGCTTTTGATGGAATAGTTCTGGTATCTACCAAATTCTGTCCATTAAAAAGAAAAAGGTCGACACTGACATTCATGACACGCATGGCACACATTAGCCTCCCCAAAGAAACCACATGGAACAAGCTGCAGCTAGTCCTGTAAAATACAGCAAAAACCTATTAGCAGAAAAACATCCCGTATACTTTGAAACTGAAGAAATCTCCCCTGCTTTACATTGTTCAGCTAAAATCTGGCTTCAGCCATAAGCAACAACATTGTAAAGTATTACTTTGGATTCACACAGACGCATGCCAGAGGAGATGCAAACTTTCAGGCTTTTAAACACACATTTATCCCAGAGCATCCCTGAAATAATTTCTGCTCACAGAGTCAATGAGTGTGTAGGGGCTCTCAGTCTCTGTATCCCCCGAGGAGTACTGGGGCAGCTCCAGGCGGATGGTGTAATTCAGCCCCTTCTCAAAGCAGACGGGATGCGGAAAAACAACGTATCTGGATTAGGAACAGGAAAGAAATCTTACTTCAAACATCCAGAACCATAAAGTGGTGGCCCTATAAAGCAATTGAGATAACGGAAAGCAGCCAGGACTGGGCAGAACAAAAGCTACGATGTGAAAGAGGCAGTTTAGAGGCTTGTGCAAGTCGGAACTGGAAAAGCTTTTCAGCAAGGTAAAAGCTCAGACTGATGTTCGCTCGCAGGCTGTGCAAACAGTCCCTCCACTCTTTATTCAGTGACCGAAACAAATCAGAAAATGAGAATAAACTTAAAAGTCTCTACAGAGACAATGTTAAATATGTTTTTATAACCCACTGGGAATTAAATTTCATCCATCTTTACAGAGGCCACAGTAAACTGAAAACGTGACATTACTCTGTTTCAATGTTTTTTCTCCTTTTGGCCCACCCAGTTATACCAACCTGGAGCCAGGTGACAGTGAGACAACCTGATTATCATCATCAGGAACTGTATTGCCACATCGGCTGCCCGTGGGAATCTTGCCTGGGCGTGAGACACTGATCACAGCTTTTTCCCACTGATCCGGCAACTGGGGAAAAAAAAGGCTGATCAGCATCAAGCAATGGCCATAAGCTCCTGGGAGCATCCAGAGCTCAGGCCATGAGAAGTGCACACAGATGAGGCGGTCACTGTGATTCAGGGAGGATGGGGATGCAGCTCCAGCATCAATGGGGCATCTACTGGCTGCAGGTTTGGGCTGAGACAAGACAAGGTAAGTGTCCCTGGGCATCCTCCAGCACAACAGCCTCTCAGCCTCTCTCGCCCCATCCCTTCTTCCCAAAAAACCATGACTAGGTGTAGGTGGTCATCAGCCCCATTTGCAGCATGGCATCAGCAGGGGGCTTGTTGACCTCCTCTGCCCCTGCCTCTGGGTACTGCACCCAAGTATTTCACTGCAGTCAATTGCTGCCAAGGTCTAGGTAAGGAGCTGGGGGGCAGTTCTCTTTCCCTTCACCCTGCAAATTATCCACAGCCAAAATCAACTGCTTGCAGATTTGTGGCTGTAAGCATTCAAAATCCAAGACAGACAATTTTTCTCCTAAGGCATATAGCAGCATTTCCACCCACTAGAAGGCCTTCTGGATGATGCCAAATTTATATTCTAATCTGTCCTGACAGCACTTGTCACTTTTTAATTTGCTCATTAAACAGGTGCTGAGACAACGCAACAATGAAAAAAAAGTAAAGCAAGTAATTCAAGTAATAGTCAACATCATCTTGGATTTTCACACATCTCAGACATTTAACTGAGTATCCATCCTTGTCTTTGAGTCCTAATGACTCCTGGAATCGCTGAGCTCCCATCAGTCACGTACTGGGACAGCCAGTGCCTGTCAGCAGGCAGCAATGACTGTACTCACAGACCTACCTGCGGCTCATAGCGGATCAGAATATCGTACTCCATGGAATAGGGGATGTTGTCGATGTAGAATTCCAGGTACGCCCCCTCAGGGACCCTTACAAATCCAATGCCTGTCCACGATGGTGTGCGGTCTGGCGTGTACTGGCGTTCTATTATGTTTACTCCCTACAAAAACAAGGAACAGAGACCTTAATATCAATACATAAAATTTGCAAGCCAAAGGGAAGTGCATGAAGTGAAAAGTTCTGCTGATGAATAACTTCTGTATCGTAGCATCCATCGTTTGCACTCCAGAGAACATGAATTCTCTTTTAGACCCATATATGTGCACAGTGTTGCTCCTTCACTTAATAATATACAAAATGCAAGAAAGAAAATTAAAATAATACTGCACAACTCTTCATCTATTTCTCTGTTATGGTGGAGAACTAAATTTAAAAACTTGCTGTAACTAATCCACCAGCTATGACATCTCGTTCACTGTAAGGACTTTTACATCATCCTTGTAGCAGTAGGATTTACTGCAGTGGCACATTAACTGCTCTGTTAACCACCCAAGCCAAATGATAATTACTCTCTGACTACACTAGGCTGCTCCAAACCACTGCTCAGGGTAACATTTGAAAAGCAGATCAAGGTTGTCATGAGTAGGGTGTCACTAAATAACAGACAACCTAACCATCGGTAGGTATTTAACAGCCAAATCAATATGTGGTCACTCCTTGCAGTCCGAGGTGCCAAGTTTTTATCTGCTACTCTTTACATAAAACAAAGAAGAGGAAAAAGGCAACAGAAAATGGAAATGTGTGCTGCTCAAATTTCCTGTTTCAAACGTATCTGCATCCATGAATAGTTCTCTCCATAGAACAACATCCTGTGCATTCCTAAGGAAGCTGCTTCAGTAGAAAGGGATAAAATACAAGGAAATGTACCTATCACTTCAGGAGGTCCCCTCATATATTCTCACACTCTTTGAAGAGAGTCTGCCTATAAATTATTACCCTTTGGCTTTGCACAAAGGGTCAGAGCTCCCCAGAAAGGATGGCTGGTGGGACGTGAGTGAGGGTGGGCACAAGGGCTTCGCATGGCCTGAAAATCCCTGCAACTCTGTGTCACTTCATTTTGTCTCATGCTGGGCCCCTATCTGGGCATTCAGAGTTCTATTCTGCCACCAGATTTGTGAAAAAAACAAAAACCAAAGTCAACTTCTCAATATTGGCATTTTAAAAAGTGGTTTGTTCTGAAGGTTTCAGAAGGCCAACTAGCAGCGCATCCCCTTGCTGCGCTTGGCAAGGCGAGTTTTCATGCTGGGCTCCTCCATCCCCGAGCCTTGGCATGGCCTCAGGTACCACCTCTCCAATTGGGCAGACACAAATGCACTAAAACCCCTGTGCTAGTTCACATGCCCTCTGCTGTGGTCCAGCTTCTGCTCTGCACCGTCTTCCCTCGCTGCAGTTACCCCAGAGTAAAAATCTTCTGCCTTGTCTGAATGCAAAGTGGCTGCATTTTGCCAGAAATAAATGAACTAGGACCAACTGTCCCAGTTGTAGGCAGACAAGGATCTGCTGCTTTAGAGAAGCCATCATCTCATCTCCCTGACTCCTTGCTGGAGGCAAAAATAATTGATGTTATCACCTAGCTGCTGTTAATGAATTAAAAGCAAGGCTGTTTGGTGGTGAATGGAAAGAGCCAGAGACCCTGATGTACCATGTACCAGGCCAGCAGGCAAAACAAGCTAGAGGCAGCCTCACTTACAAAAACAGTTCTGTTGCACAATAAACTATGGCTTTAGTCATTAATAAAATAAATGCTACTGATGGACAGAAACTCTAGAAGCCAAGGAAATGTGCTTAAATGTGTGCTTTGTTCCCTCCTGGTTTCAGTGGCATCAAAGAGAAGAGCCACTGTTGGTGTCCCACCGCTCTTGAGAGAAGAGGGGAGTAGAAGTGGATGTGGTGGGTGTTTTAATGTAATATGTAGTGTAATAAAACTGTGCATGTGCAGTGGGGTACAGAGAGGGATGCTGACAGGAAACTAACTGTACAGTCAAAGAAACAGGTTTATAAAGAAAAAAGGCAGTTTCCCCCCTCTAAACTACTACATTATTTATCAGTACTAAGATCAAAGAGATAGAGGTTAATGGTTTTCTAATAAAATTAATTTTGTGTTTTCCACATTTTAACTGCAAAACACTCAGGGTATAAAACAGAGGCTTCCAACACCCAAACGGTTGAACACCTTTCCCACAGCTGTCCAGACACACCAGCCCACTAAAACTGCTACTCACGGGACCCAAGCTGGCTTCCTCCGCCTCGTAGATGTAATGATCAAGTGAAATGAAGTAATAGCCAGGCTCCACCTGGTTGCACTGACGTCCGAACATGTGGGGCCGGCATTCACATTGGCCAGATTGACTTGAACAGCTAAAACAGAAAAGCAATGAATTTACACCACATCCTGGCTACACTGAGACAGTACTAGAGTTATCTTCTGCTTTGACATTTTAAGTGACATGGGAGGAGAAGCACTTCTGGACACTGCTACGTCTAGACACAAGATGTTCTTGGCTTCTGCAGGTGAACAATCTGCCCTAAAATGGCAGCATAGTCCCAGGCGTAGTCTTGGCTCAACCCAGATATCTTTCTCCCAAAAAACTCCTAGGCTCAGGGTAGGGGCAAACATGGGCCAGAAACCATTTCCAGTAGACAGTTTGCATGTGGTTTCCTTTGTTTGGATGAGGAGATCCCTGGGGCCAGACAGCAGTCCTGGGAGAGCTTCACTTGCTACCACAGACATAGCCAGGAGACATGTCTGTCCTGCAAGCTAAGGGCAGCCTTTGGCTCCAGGCTTGCAGGTCATGCAAGAAGCTTATGTTTGTATGGGCTCAGGCAAAGCAAGAACATGCACAACCTTGCAGGCCCTGGAATGTCAAGCTGCTCTCATATGCTGCAAAGTTCATCCCAGGAGGTCAACCACCAACAGCGACCAATTTTCCCCCAACAGGGGAGAACCATACCTGGCTGCTTTGAAGCAGGACACAGTCAAAGATGTGGGACAGACAAAGCCATGGCTGGGGAATGCAGAAGGTCTGTCCACTGTGACATACAGCAGTTCTACTCCCTTCATAATGAGCCATTTTCTTTTCTCAATACAGCTCTACCCCCAAACTGCCTTTTGGTGGTTTTGTTGTCCCCAGAGAGTCCTTCCCGTATTACAAAGAACCCTTGGGCAGGCTGTATTTTCGCACGTGCTTGGTCACATGTTTTCACAACAAGGTTTTTTGGTCCACCAAAATACACTCCTTTAAATTTGAGTGGAATTTAGAAACATTTTCTAAAGCCAAACCCCCTCTGGTTTCCATGGAAAACCTCCAGGCTTCTCAAGCCCCCACCCTAAGAGTAATTCTAAACTAACACCCTTTTTCAAATTGCAGAGATTCACTTAAAAGTTCACTTTGAGATGCCAGATGTGCCCCAGCTGCTCCAGAAGGGGAGCTGGGAAGTTTTCCCTCCAGGGACGGTGATGACTCCACCACCTGGGTTACAGCACAGGGGTGAATTTCGGCCGAGATGTGGCTGCCCCAGGCACCGCATCCCACACCCTGAATGGGAGCCAGGAGGCAGCAATTCCGCAGCTGAGGAGAGGAGCCCTGGGAGGACGAAGCTTCCCTTTCCCTCTGACGTTAGAGAACGAAGCCAGGAGCTCCAAAAGCACAGCTGCACCCTGCCCATGCCAGGACCACGCACGTCCCCTCCCCACAAGGTTTTGCAATCGCTGGGCTCAGTGCTTGAGAAACTGGCTGCAAGGCGGTGCTGGGCCACAGTGGAGACGTACCCCAAAGCCCTGGAAGGGGCTGAGCTGGGGGAGTCCTTGTGAGCTGTGCAGTGTAACCGCTCTGTGCAGAGCGAGCAACAAGCACGGAGGAGTAAACAACCACTAAGGACCACACCACTGTCTGCCAAGGGGTAGTCATTCACTCAGGAGCAGAGGGGAGAGATGGCACCCAGGACATTCCCACGGCGATCCCCGCTGCAGATGGGGTATCCATATGCTGTGACAACCTATGGGAGTCACCCTGGGACCAGTCTCAAACTCCACTAGTGTGGTCTCATGGGCTCCAGTGGGAAACGGTTTGTCCAAAACCCCCGGGGAAACTTCTGTGGCTTTAGACAAAAGCAGGACTTTTCAAAGGGTTTGTGGAGGGAAGGCGGGGGCTGGGGGAAGAGAGAGTGAAGGAATGCGCTGCTGTTGAAAAGCCTGGAGTCAGACACACACCTAACAGAAAAAACTGCTCTGGTCAGAGGAGCATTCTGGTGACCCAGTACCCCTCTGACCAGGCACTTAAGCCAGGACTTTTCATGCTCTTACTGATGGGTGCATCTTCAAAATCTATGCTTTTTCCTAGAAAATCACCTCCCCAATGGGCACTTTCAGGTCCACGTCCTAGCTCATGCAGCACCACTGGAGCAACACAGCAGCATGGTGCAACTGGTGTGCTACCCTCAGTGCTGGTGGACAGCACACAGACAGGTTAGCCAAAGGGCCAATTCGGGAGCAAACCAAGGACCAGCCTGACAGCCCATGTAACCATCTGATTCCTACTTTGATTCTATGAGAGCAAAGCTTTGACACAGACCATGCCCCAGGCTACTGGTCAATCCTCAGCTCGTTCCTACCCTGGCTGACAGAGGCAGAGCTCCATTAAAGACAGTTTTACATGTTCACCTGCACCGGTGGCACAGAGGCTGCTCAGCACAGAAAAGACGTGAATGCCTCTGTCACCCCATGCTGCAATCAAAATCTGCCAATTTCTGGAGCAGAAAGACTGTCTCAAACACCCTTCTCCAAAGCGTACCAAGCCCTGGATGTTGTGGTTGCAAACGAAGCAAAACTCACTGAGGTGAATCATTATGGGAGAGTAACTGGGCTGAGACTCACTTGTTGTTCAGTGCACCTCCTTGGTCACAGTCACATGGCCGACATCCATCCATGTCATTGCTTAGGCCCCAGTGCTCAGGCTGTGGGAGGAAACATCACCAGTGCTGTAACCCAGTGCCAATCTAACCCCATCTACCCCAAAGGCACGTTTTGAAATACCCAGCATAAGCTACCTCACACTGCGCCTCAACGCATGGATCCTACTCCCCTGTGGGGCAGGACCTACAACCACCAACACTATCTCTCCACCTGCTTGCCTTCACCTTGCTGACTATCTCAAGGGCTTGAGAAAAAACCCACGTCCTGCCATCTAGCTTTAAAAACAAGATTCGGGAAAACCCAAGCTCAGAGACCTCAATCCTACTGCACCATTTACACCAGTTTGAGCTCCTGACCCATGCTGGGCTTGGAAAAATCACAGCCCAGTGTGTCACTCCACAGCAGAGCTGCGTGTGGGGCTTTGCGCAGGGCACTGCCCTTGCAGGGCTGCTGTTCTGCAACTTGTTGGACAGACTTGTTCAGCTTTTCCATATAGCTCACTGTTAGATAAGGCAGTCTGTCAGTGTTTATACAAACACATCCAGTTATCTGACAGCATGTTTCTATAACACTCCTGCATGCCTAAACACTATATGGAAATGTATGTGTATGAAGTAATCTCTGCCTAAAATAATGGCCTGTATAGAAAGCAATCTTTTGGTAACACTGCGTCTCTGACCATTTTTTCTTTCACCCCAGTAAGGGCTCCAGCAGAACTGCCCCAGATCCCTCAATTTCACAGATGACCACTACAGGTATCCTAATGTCTCAACCCCTTATGGTCCTGGGAATTAATCTGGATGCTCTTGCCTGCCTTGATGTGCCTCCCAGTTCCTCATAACACAGCGTGCTCCATGGCTCCTGACATCCCAAGGTACCCGTTCCAGCCTGGCGTCCGCTTGTAGGCAGCCAGAGATGGTGGCCAGCATCTTGCTCCACACTTTTCCACACACCAGCCTCCCTCACACCAGCGTCCCCTAATTTATTTCATGGTAAGCTACTTACCAGGCACTGGCCGCACTGCTTTCCTGTCACCAGGCGCTTACAATAGCAGTTTCCTGTCTCTGAATCACAAGGATTCCCCCCAGGGTGGGTACCCAGAGGATTACATGCACAAGCTAGATTGGGAAATACAAATAGACAGGTCAAAACACAGGACTGGAGTTACATTCTAAACAGTATGCAACTGAAATATTTACATTAAAGCTTCTCCTGAATTCCCCAGGAATGAGATTAATTGCACACTTTGTCCAGCACTCATCCCAATAAAACTTCCCTGCCTTAGAGACTTATAATTAAAAACAAATAAGGAGAATTCTGCTATTTCCACCAAATATATTAGAAGGATCAGCTGGGGAACTGAGTTTTAAGGATGGGTGGACTCCAGGCTATGGCAAATCTACAAGAATGGTTTTTTTCCTTAGCAAAAACATGAAACAAAGGGAAAAGAAAACACCCCATAAACTAAACTTCCCCAGCTCTAACAGTTCCTCAAAGAGCTTTTGATCACACATAAAGGAACATATGTTTTTACTCACACTGACAACCCGCCGGGTCATCAGCACTCAGGCCATAGAAACCTTCTTTGCAGAGGTCACAACGCTCCCCTTCGACAAATACTTTACAACGGCATTGTCCAGCAATGAGGCCAGTGGAGAAATCAGTGTAGCGATCACAGATGCCACCATTTTGGGAGCCAGCTGGGTCACAGTTGCAAGCTAAGAAGGAAGCATGGCACGTGTTTTATTATCTGCTACAAAAGAAAAAGCCAAGTCTCACACTGAATTATTTAAACTCAGATGCCCTGTAGAGAGAGTGTATCATTCCTGCAAGTATCAGACAAGACATGGGTTGAACATGTAATGACCAGATAAATTTACAGATTCCTAAAGAGAAATCAACCAGGCTTGTTCAAGACCTCCAAGACAACCACCTTCCCTCAAGGATCTTTGTTCGGGTGCACGGCACTGGCCAAAAGCAAACCAGGAAATTCTACATTCTCCAGGGAAAGCTCTGGAGTGCCATGGTTGGGATCCTACGGCCATTCCCGCTCTGAGGAGTGGGGCTGCACTTACGCTCACAGACGTCGGGGTCCCGCAGATCTCTCTCTGGGTGCTGGAAGTAGAAGGGCTTGCACTGCTCGCAGTTGCGCCCTATGGTGTTGTGCTGGCAGTCGTCACACACTCCCCCACTGGTGTTCCCCGTCGTCATGTACACGGCCATGTCAAAGTGGCACTGGCTGGAGTGGCCGTTGCAGTTGCACTCTGTGACAAAGACAGAAAATAAAGTAAGAGTCTGGTCCCAGGGGAGATGCGAGTCTGCAGAAAAGACACGTCAAAGTCAACCAAAGAACATGCAGGACTTTATATAGTGCTACAAGTTCCCAAGTAACAGCATGTAACGCTCACATCAGACCCCAGTTCTGCATTTTACTCAAACTCACTCTTGCATGCGTTACTATTACGGCCTTCAGCAGGTCTCCAGGGTAAGTCATGGTAGAAATCCAAACACTGTTCACAGTTTAACCCTTTGGTATTATGTCTGCACATGCAGTGCCCATGGACCTGTCATTAAAAAAATAAAAAAAAAGAAAAAGGGGAATATAGTTGGTTATAAAATAGAAAGGGGAAGAAAAACCATATTCCAACTAATGCAAAATATAGCTAGTACATAATGGATGTACTTTTGGAGACTTTAATGCATGTAAGTGCACATATAAGAAATAAAGGGCCATGGGAGAGTCCTTTACCTGCCAACGTAACAATGTCCTCATACAAATTTGTACTTCTTTCCTTACCGGAACTAATGCCTGAATAAACGCTTTCAGACATGAACAAGGAGAGCACAGTTCCACCTCAATAATTACAAAAGCCTCTTAGACCAAAAAGTTAGCTGTTTATTAGCTGTTAATTATCCATTAACATGCATCTAGTTACATCAGCACAGTCACTAGTCCAACACTATCTTGGTTCTCAAAGCAAAGGTAACTGACAGTTTGGATGAGTTTTATCCATCACTCCAAGACTTTGCCTTCAACATGTACAGAACAAGCACTGAGCAGACCAACAGTGATGGGGATTACCAGCACTGGAGCCATGATTTTAGAGGCAAAGCCAGTCTTGCTGCTGCTTGGGTGGAGATACTCACCCAAAGTACAAGGTAACAGAGCGCACCCGCTCGCTGGCATCCTGCAGCCCCTGGGACAACCCACACAACCTCCCCGTATGCCTCCACGTTTTCATCCAGTTAATAACTCACTCATTAACAGGGGTGCTATTACTGCTCGTCAGGCAAAAATCATGGGGAAAAAGAACACAGAAGGGATGTAGCACTTGCGTGGCAGCTTACAAGACGGGCAGTAGGATTTTCCTTCAGAGACTGTTGTTAATTAACACTACAGCCTCCACTTCTCAGCTGGTAATGGCTGATACAAACCCAGGTTATGTTTGATTCACAAAGGTATTTCATCCTTTGATGCCTCTATTCACTTCAATTTTAGGGTAATCAAGTGACCCACACACCCCTCCCTGGCCCCATGGGGTTAGATTCCTGCCTTTCAACTTCATCAGCTCTTTAATATAATTAGAAAAGGAATGCTAAAACAATTTTCACCTAATCTGAGCTCTCTGTGCTTGACTAACCCTAATAATGACAGATATGTTTGCTAAGGAGGAAGAGTTTGAAAATTAAGGATGGGGAGTGGGGGCAGCACAGTGTCATCTTTAAATTTGTTTAAATCACTTAAAAGAGGCACAGACAGGAACAGCTTTTTGCAGAAAAGTGTGAGGATTTACCATTCCTTCCACTTCTTCATTAACACCATCCACTGGTGCACACTCACTGGCGTGTCCGTAGCAGAAACAGTTCCCTCGAACCACCATGTCATAGATGGCATAGTAGTACTTCTCTCTGATTTCCATCCTAGAGTCCAAGAGATTATCTCCCAGTGTGTGCAGCTTGGTGAATTTGACTCTCAGATTTGTGATCTTTAACAGGTCTGCAGGGGACAACAACAAAAAAACCCACAACAAACACATTTTAGAATTATTTACCAGATATTATATTGAATGGGAGGAAGCCAGGAGTGACTTCCCAAGCATACTTCCTATGGGCAGATTAGATCAGATTTAATTTCAGCGCTTACATACTACACTTCACATCACAAAAAAAAAAATAAATTAACTATTTCACTACAGGTTGATCACTGTGTAAGATTAAGCTTAATTAAAAATACTAGTGTATTTTACTGTACACATACACAGGCACAAACACAAATATTAAAGGCACGTACAACAGTAGCACCAAAAAGACACTGATTCTTTGGGGCTTTAAATTTAAATCAGGCAAGGACCTGATATTAAGGAACTGCTGATGACTAGACCAGGAGCTTTTTAGAGTTAAGAGCCTTTTGGAAAAAACTCAGCTGGAAACAAGACAGGAATAATTCTTCCTTCTTACATGCCCAATATTCCTAGCAAATATAATTAGCTACATTTTGCTGAAAGAAGCAACGCCCCATCACTGACCAAATACAAAGGAGTTCTCCAGGGATAATCCATGGGAAGACAATATTGCAGTAATTAATTCAGTCTACATGTGCACCCTGTTATTATGAATCCTGTATAATATTATGAGTCCTTTCTTATAGCCTTGAAACTAGGCTTGAGAAAGCACTTGAAGCCCATGAAAGCTGAGTTTCTCCTTTAAAATGTTGGTTAAAAAAAACCACATTCAACTCATATAGCAACTAGCAGACACTCTTTTACTTCAGGTATTTTCTTCTGCTTCTGTTAGCTTTACACTGAAGGACACGAACAGAAACTGAGAATGCATATTAAATCAGAAGTCAAGTTTAAGGCCAAGTGCTGCAGGCAAAATGTCCCATGAGGATTCTCTTTAAGCCATGCTCAGCAACAGACCTCTCTACCTCTGCATTCCTGGATTGTCATGAATGTACACGAAAGCTACAGTAATCTGTGTTTTACAATTGCATTCATGTGGTCCAGTCACGCAGTGTTCCTAAGGCCAACCCTTCCCAAGTTATGACTCTGATGTTCCAGGCCAAGCTTGACAGTGCTCTGAGCAACCTGATCTAGTTAAGAGATGTCTCTGCTGACTGCAGGGGTGTTGGATTAGATGACCTTTTAAGGTCCATTCCAATCTAATGTATTCTATGATCATTCTACGATTGAAAAATAAGATGACCTCCTTAATTTTAGCTAGAAAAGCAAAATTATTTAAGTACCTTTGTGTACTTTTGGGAGAGGGGTCTTTAGTCAAAATAAATCCTTGATCAATTAAGAAAAGGACCGACTACAGTGATGCATATAGGGGCAATTACTTCACCTGACAACATCGAAGGTTATTTCCCAGTCTGTCACTGCCTGAGTCAGGAAAAGAAGCCATACCACAAATGTATTCTTAGGACTTCAAAGGCCCCATGCACTGGGGCTAATGCATGGCTTTATTTGTGGCTTAGAGTTTTTTGTAAACAAATAAGTACAGAAATGCTTTCAAATGAGCCTGGAAGGTAACTGCATACATACTTTGAATCCTTGGGCTATATGGATCTTCAATTCGAAAAGCAGGATCTAAAACACGATATATTACCTGGAGGAAAAATGGTACAACAAAAGATTCAGCTCTATAAAGAAGATAATTTGAATGTGTATGGAAAAGCTCCATACAATAAACATATTGAAAAACACCCCTCTGACCTCTCCCTCTGTTGAAGGTTCAATGTCAGAATATCGGGAATCACAAATGATATCATCCACCTTCTTCATGGGTCCAGTTGAAATCCCAGGAAATGAGCTCTCACAGTCATATGCAAAATACCTATATACTTGCCACGTGTTTCCAAAATCAGATGATCTTTCTATCAACATTGCAGCAGGACGGAAAGTCTAATAGAAAGAAAACAAACAGGTATTTTCTTCGGTTAATTATTACTTGCATTTACATTGAGCACTTTTAAGTATGAGCAATCCACATGTCTGGATTTTAATCTCTCTCTCCGCCCTATTTCCCAGATTTGGAAATACTGGAAATATTTTTCTGCTGCTATCCCACTTTCTGCTCAGAGATAGATCTTTGAAGTAACACACATCAAACCAGAGACTACCCACCTTTAAGAAGATGGCACTCAGTGGCCAAGCACTTAAACATGCTTACACTAATGCAGACTTGTAAGTTTTTTGGATTCCAAACCCTTTCTCAAAACTGAGGGTTAAAGCAGGGCTTTAGGGAGACAAAAGGATTTTTTCCACTCCTTGTGAAAGCAGCACAGCCTTCTTCCTTGCTGTACCTCCTTGCTTAATCTTCTGCAAAGGACCTAATGAGCCTCCACTCCTGCCTTTGGGACCAGGAGGCCAATTCCAGAGCTTCCCCTCCAGTTCTGAAGCCCAGAAGTTCTTGCTGAGCAGTTTTCTCTGATGCTCAGGGAAGCCCACACTTCTCTCTTTGTCTGACCACACTACCTTTTACTGTCCAGTGTCAGCCATCCCCTGTGCTGCATCAAGAAAACCTTATTCTTTAAGGAGAATGAGAGGTTCAGCTTCACTTACTCTTGCTGCATTTACCTCCCCCCAGTCCCCAGCAACCCTCCTCCAGCTGGTCGTGCCCAGACTCCAGCAGGCTGCATTCACTTCACACAGACCACCATCCTTCTTACCTACACATATTCAACTCTAGAACAACTAGTTAATGAGATTTTTTAACATTTTTAATCCCTCGGACCTCAAAATCCCATGTTTCAATTTACGTACTGCCTTCCAAAGTAAGAGCAGATACTAACTTAAGACCTGATTGCACCTACCAAGAAATCCCAACAGCCTCTTAATTGGTTTTACCTATTCAGAGGAGGCCTCCCCTGAGACAAGCACAAAGGCATTTCAGTCGCAGCTAGAAAGAAATTTTCTTTCCACTTCCTGCCTGAAAATATCACCCAACTAACAAACTGGTATCTCACCCAACAAAATAAGGTAGCGACACAGAGGTAAGGCAGCTCAAGTGTCCACCACACAAACAAAGTCAACAAATCATCATTAAAACTATCTTTCATCCCCCAGTCTCCCTCCTGATGGTGGACCAAGCCTGGGGCACTGGGGCATGATGGCCACAGCACTCACATTGGGGCAGGGGTGTCTCGAGGGTCCCTCACTGCTGGGGTCCAGCAGAAAGAACCACCTTCCACCTCAGCCACCACCTTGAGGCAGGGGGAGAAACCCAAGTCAACACCACAGGAAAGAGGAACCAGCTCTCTTAGAAAGCTAATAGGTAAAAATGAAGAGATTAATTTGCCTACATGCAGAGAGTAGGGATTTGGCCCTGCAGGAACTGCAGCCCCTGAAACCTCAGCTGAAGGTTGCCGCTAGTGCTTGCCTGCAATTTAGGATGTACAGAACATAATCTGCCATTCCAAGACATCTGTTTGTAAAGAAACAAAGACACTTTGTGTACAGATGTTTCTTCTTCCTGAAGACCTTTCCATTTGCCAAATGAAAACTGGTAACATGGCCAATTTTTTTTAAGAAAAATCCTTGCTACTATATGGTTTAGCTAATGATCTTCTAGAACACAACCACCAGAGATACCAACACAAACCCCAGCTTCAGTATGATTCCTTCTACAGCCTCACTGGAGTTCAAACATAACTCAAGCCACAAGTCACAACTCAGCCTTCCTGCACATCTTCAGGAGGAGTTAATGGCTGGTAGCTCTAAAACATCAGGCAAAACAGCTCAGACAAACCCCAAATATCAAACAGATGTGAAGGGCTAACACCTCTCATTTCCTTGTGTTTAGGGTTTGGGGTAAGTCTGTGGCTTCCTTACCTTGAAGGTCATAATGAGATGAGTGAAATGAAACTCGGCCTCCAGATTCAGCTGGATAGTCACATTTTCCAAACCTGCAGGAACAGAGAAAAGCAGCTGTGCAGCAAGCAAGGACACCCACCAGCCTCTACAACTGAGTTTTGTCAAAGCTCTTTGCTCCAGTGGCGCAGAGACCCTGAGGGTTAGTGCATTACTGAGGCATGGGGGAGACCCCAAGGACCTGCTGAAGAGTGTATCACACATGGGATTCCTGTGCATAATCTGCACCAAACGTGTTTTGCCCAAAGCGTGAGCCTGCTCTGCCATTACTCCAGACTGTGTAACACAGCTAACATCACTAGATGTAGGGTACAGATGGGGACAGCTATGGGCTGGATCCTGGCACCAAAGCACCCAGTGGCTGGTACAACCGGGGATGCTGAGCCCAGACCTGTGTGGTGACCCCAGGCTGTCCTCACACACTGCAGCCCATCTGGCAGCAACAGAGGTGGTGAGTTTCTGCAGCCCCAACACCCCAAATCACACCAATGGCTGGTGGGGGCTGTTTCCCACCTTTCTTCACTTGCTTTGGATCCTCCTGTCCATCCGGATGCAGGAACAGTTCCTTTACAACCTGGTTTTGAAATACCTCTAAAGCAACTATCACAGCCCTGCTTTGCAACCATGAAGGCTGGGAAACCAGTGAAAAGCAAAAGGTTTTCCAAACTCTGCTGCAAGACTACTTACAGCCAAGGACTCTCCACATAAAGGAACAAAAACATTTACAAATATTATTTTGTCTTGTGAAAAGACCTCTCAAAACAGCTGGATACTAATTATCCTGTAGTTAGAAATTTTTTTTAAGCATCAAAATTTACATAGAGGAGAAAGGATAAGAAATGAAAATAACAAACCAATAAAGCACTTAATTTTTCAACCAGCTCTAACATTTTGTGGAGTGTGCAGCACTGGCTCCTTCTGCTGTATGCCTGAACAGAAGAAAACATGAATTGGGCAGAAAGAATCATTTGTTTTTTATTGTTGAAGGACATTTTCATGACCTTATGAGCTAAGAACTTTTCTGTGTGAATGCTGCCAAGCTTGTTGCAAAAAACATGAATTACTTGGAATGCTAGAAGAGAGTCACTGGAGACAAGCAGCTTGCTAGGCTGATCTAAACGGTTAAAAAGGATTTAGTAAAAAACTTTCTTTACTGGGCAGCAGAAACGTTACAAATACTACCATTTTATTTTCATATATAGTAATGCAGCTACTGCCAGTGCATTTGCAGAAATCCCACCCTGTCCAGCTGGCTTTAATGCTCCAGGGTAGGACTGCTGTTTGAGAAACCCTGATGACTTGTTCCGTGTATCAAGGCATGCCAAAAGCATAACCATAAAAGTCAAAACAGCAAAGGAAGGATTTAAAAAAAAATAATAAAAAAGCCACCAAATTAACACACAATTTATTTT
This sequence comes from Brachypteracias leptosomus, assembly GCA_013401335.1. Lineage (NCBI taxonomy): Eukaryota > Metazoa > Chordata > Aves > Coraciiformes > Brachypteraciidae > Brachypteracias > Brachypteracias leptosomus. Next base: position 143,127 of record VYZX01027707.1, on the reverse strand, counting down.
TTTTTAACTAGCTGGCTTGTTCCTGGTGTTCATTTTGGCGTATGGATACAAGAATTCGGGGAGCACAAAAAGGAGAAGGCAGTATGCAGAGTAAAGATACCCCTGGCTCTGGTCTCCTGGGGAAGGACAGGGCAAGGGGAGGTCGGAGGTCTGGGGGCAGGCAGGGTGCCCAAATTTCCTCCCAGCAGCCCCGTCCCGGCAGCCCGGGCTGGGGAAGCCCTGCGGTGCTTCTTTGGCAGCGCTGCCCCAGGATATTTACTCCTGGAAGGCTGCTCTGCTCCTGCTGCCCAAACATGAGGGAGATCTGGAGCCAGTGTGGGAAATGCTTCTCTTTAGGAAAGGGTTCTTGTGACGTGGTGGGACGGCTCTTTCCAGCACTCCCAGAGGGCTGACAAGGCTTCCTTATGGATTAAGCATCGCTCCAGGGCACACAAAAGCAGCTAGTTTTACTCAGCCCTCCTCCAACAGCATGATCCCTCACAAAGCAGTAACCACCAGGCCAAAGAGAACAGCAAACCCCCAGGTACCCTTAAACAAAAGCAGGGGAAGCAGCTTCCAGCCCAGAAATGGCTCCCGGACAAACCCCGTACCATTTTCCGACTGCCACCAGAGCTTCAGGCGATTTGGATCAAATGTGGTGACGACGTTTTCAATGCGATGACTGTCAGGATTGAGAATATCATGGAAGGGATCCTCAGAGTCACATATGAAACATTTTTTGTCCTCCTGAAACAACAAAATAGTCAGCATGGCTAATTCTATCCATGGGGCAATAGTTGCTTCCTGCAGATAACAGCGTTTTCCACCCATATCACATTCCACTCATTTTGACTGCAGGAGTCATCAAAGGTATTTTTTTTGTTGAAATGATAAGTGTATTTACCTTTATGAATTAATGCAAACTGCCAAATGGAAAATATGCCAGGAATTCCATAGACTTTATTTTTAGGAGAAGTATGTTTTCTATCAAAATTGCAGTTTCAGGAAATCTCTCCCAGCGCACGTGTTCTCCAGCATAAGTCAGAGGTAAAGGCAGCATCTACAGAAAATTGCTGAATTGCTTCTGTACCGATGTACACGTGCAAAACTGCACCTTCAACTTCTGTAAAATAACACTGGCTTTTGGGAGCTAGCTTATAGACGTAAAGTTCTCTGCACTAGGGATACATCCAGTGAGGCTCAGTGCACACTAAGGGGGCATCAGAGATTTAGGGACAGAGCCCTTTCAGCACAGGGTTAACTTTACTCTGAATTCAGTTGTCAAGATCCTATCTAAACCTTGTATCTTCACCTGTGATCGAAGCCCCAAGCTATGCACATAAACCCAGTTTGCACGTTCTACAAGGTGTGCCCATAAAAAAACAGTTGGGTGCGAGTCTAGCACCGTGCTGCTTGGAAAAGTCAGACACTTCTTCACCAGGAGGATGAAAGCCCATCATGAATATCACTACAAACCATGCTATTTTTGCATTGCCTTGGTGCCAAAACCCACCACTTTTCAATTTTGCAAGGTCAGATGCAAACTGAACCAAAAAGAAGGGTTCCTGCCCAAAGCATGTCACAGTTTGGGAGACTGGAGGAGGGAGAGGAGCTCATCGCGTTGCAGCCAGGGACCCTGGCATGCCAGCAACTCCCCACTGTCAAATGCTACACAGGCATCATTCCGTCAATGGGTTTATGGAGATAAATGTGGGGCTTTATCAACCAAGAATGTGAGAGCTGGCAGGTCTGCCCCACGCTGCCTTCCCATTTCACCCATTTCAGCTTCAGCAGCTCCTCCCGAGCCTGGTGCTTCAGCCCCCATGAACCCTTGGAGACTCCTCCAGCAGAGAGCATGGCAAGAGCAGGGGTCCTAGGGAAGATGTCCTCTCCTGCCCACCCCAGATTCCTCTCTGCAAGCACCACAGCCCCCGCTTCATGCTGTGACTCTTTCTCCCACCAAAATTGGTTCCTAGAAGGCCCAACCCTGCAAAGCACCCAGTGCAGCCAAGTCCCATGTTATTAAGAGGATACTTGGCACCTTCCTGCGATTTCTTTGGTACCATCTTTTGGTTCAGAAGTAACCAGGGACATCCCAAATGCTGAACTGAGGCTGTGAGATCAGGAGTAAAGGCACGTGAGCTTCTAAAGTGATGCTTTTTACTACAGCACCTCAACCATGTTGTTAAAGTCAATCCCGACATATTCCGAAAATGTTCCAGCAAAGCTGAATCCCGTGTAAGTCAAGTATTAACTCTAGTAGACTGAGCAGTACAGTGAAAATAAAGGCAGGGGGAGGGGAAGATTCGTTAACTTCAGGGCACAAATGGGCCAAACGCTTCAGCCCCTCGGGCAGGGCTCCTCCTGCTTCCCGTGGCTTTCCTCCCAAGTGCCAGAATCCGGCCCTATTGTCTCCGCAGTAAATTCGGCCGGAGATTATCCCCTTACTTTCAGTTCAACAGAGTTCCACTTACAAGCTGATACTTTATTCCTCCTACCATCCCTTCTGCCTCAGAGATTTTAACTCTGGGGAGCTGCATCTGGCTTAAATCGGAGCGAGCTTTGTGTTTTCCACCAGATGTGCGAGACAACCTGACTTGCATCCTTTCATCTGGACACCATACGAATATATAATTGCATTGCGGGAACGGTGGCCAAAACACTGCCCGGGTCCTACAGACCACTCTCAATCAGGAAGCTGTCTAGACGGCTCAGAGTAAGTCTGAAAATAATGTATTAATTGAAGGCACTGCGGCACATTCCTCCTTATTAGCCTCGGTAAGGAAAGGGGGGTCGGATCCGAAAGCCGCGAGGGTTTCCCGGGGCCCGGGCTGCTCCGTCGGGCCGCGGTGTCCCGCACAGGAACACGCCCGCACCTCCCTCCCGCGTTCCCCACCGCCCCTGCCCCGGCGCTGCCGCCTCGCCCCGGGCCGCTACGGGACGCGCTGCTCGGCCCGGCCGCCGGGGCTGGAGCCCCGCGGCCGGGCGGGAGCCCTGGGGGTGCCGCCTCCCCGTCGAGGCGCTCACCTGGAGATGGCTGACGATGCAGTAGGGCTCGGGCTGGCGGAGGCCGCAGG
>VYZX01027707.1:71432-140033 GCA_013401335.1 Brachypteracias leptosomus | reverse complement strand
GGGCGGCGCGGCGGATGAGCAGGTCGCCGGTGGCGGGGTAGCAGCTTCCCTCGGCGCAGCCGTAGCTGTATTCGGGCTCCTGCGCGGCCGCGGAACGCAGCGCTGCGCGGCCCCGGAGGGAGAGAGGGAAAAGAGAGGGATTAGAGAGAGAAACGGGATGAGTGAGAGACAGAGAGAAGCGGGAGCGCGGTCAGGCTGGGCGCTCCAAGCCGCCCCACCGCGTGCTGCGGGGGCTCCCCCAGCACGCCGTGCTCCGACGGCGGTCGGAGCCGGGGGGGAGTTACCGAGGCAGCAGCAGAGGTACAGCAGGAGGCGGCCCATGGCGGGCGGGTGGCACCGGGCACCGGCGGGACGGGACACGACGGAACGGGGCTGCCACTCCACGCTGCCGCCGACAGCTGCTGCTCCACGCAGGCGCCGCAGCTCCCGCGGCTCCCGGGGAGCGACTCCGCGCAGCCGGGCGCCCCCGGCCCTCCTCCTCCTCCGCCCCGCCGCCCCCGCGGGGCCGGGCCGCCCTACCCAGCCCCTCCCGCCCCAGCCCCTCTCCCTGGGGCCGCCCGGCCCCGCCGCAGCGCCGGGTTCGGGAGAGGAGGGAGTGGAGAGGCGGCTGCCGTCGAGGAGGGGTCGCCCAGCCGGGGTGGGAGGCAGAGAGAGAGCGGCCTGGCGGCGGGACGGCGAGGGGGACACCCTCCCCGCAGCACCCGAGGAGCCCCGACTGGGCGGCAAGGGGGACTCCAGCTTCTCCCCGCCCCCTCTCCCAGGCTGTGCCTCCCCGCTGCTCCCCAGCTTAGGAGGGTGCAGCGATCGCGGGGAGGGGGTCACCGATGGGGCGACCCCTCTTCATGCTGTCGGGAAACAATGCGGGAATGGGGGTTTTGACCCAGTCCTGCCGTCTGCTGTGGATGCTGGTGGGGCAGGGTGCTGGAGAATGGACGGATGGTGGATGGGGTGTGCCCTTATGGCAAGGCTCGAAACCCGGCCAAGATTGGCAGCTGTACCGTGTGATGCTCAAAAGCCCCGAATCGCCTGGTGCTGTGATGCTCGGGAATGCCAGTCCTGGAAGTGGTCATGCTGCCGTACGTGGCTGGCCCGGCCCTGGTGCGGGCAGAGAGACCCATCGAGCCCAGGCCGGCCACTGCTGGGCTCTTAATGGTTAACTGCGAGCATGTGGAACTGCTGTCTTCCCAGGGGCGCTGGGGCTGCTGTGAGGGGTGAACGGCTCTGCTGGAGCTGTTGCCGGCCTCCCACTTCAGTTCCTTGGGTTCTGCTGGGTGAATGGGAGGTTTTGTCAGCTGGCGGCAGAGTCCCCTCGGCACCCAGGGGAAAGGTTTCCTGGTAAATAAAGGGCCAGGAGCAGGGACGACGGGTGGACGAGTTTGAAGAGCACGACCGCGGCTGGGTGCAGGCTGGGACAGATGTCTGAATTTATATACCTGAGTTCTGCTTGCGCATGTGTAACACGTAAACTTGTGTAAATCTTTACCCAGGTACCGATGTCCCTCAAGAACACTTTGCCCTCCCTATTTGCGGTGCTGGAGTGGAAACACACCGCAGCCTGTCTGTCCCAGCAAACCCTGCCGAGGTAGGTAAATATGTTCATTCTCATTTTACAGATGGATAAGCAGAAACAGAGAGATAGCAAGTGACTTGCCCTAAAGGTTAAACACCAGGTCTGAAACATAACCCAGGACTCCTGATTGAAGAACTCGTGGGGCTGTTTCATTAAAGATATCCAGGAAATTAAACCATTTTAAGCTGACAGGGCAGGTATTGTAATTCTAATCTGACAAAACTAATTTAGTTTCGCAGTCCTGTCATGTAAATCACAGCACAGCTTTGTTTATAAGTTTTGTTTTCAGTACAGCAAACATTTTTGTCCCACTAACAGACAATGTTTTACTCTGTCTACTGTGGTTAGAAACTCCTCTGGTCCATGGCAGATGGGCAGCAGCATCACTTCTTCTGTAACTCTACAAGAATAGAGTGTTTCATTGCCACTGGATTTTTTTCTGTCTCATATTTTTAAATTTTTTCTTAAAGTTTTTCTCTTTTTCTGTTTCATACCCTTGTAGAAGTCCTATCCTTCTCTAAACCTAAAATGGGCTAAAGTCACCCTCTGAAGCTCCTTGCCACTGTGATTAGGCTCCTTTGTGCCTTGCTGCATTCCAGCCTGAGGGTGATCCTGCTGCGTGGCATCAGGGAGTGAGTTGGAAGGACAGGGGTGGCCATCATCACCCGTAACCGTGGTCACCTTTCAGGGGTAGCCAGATCCACCAGCATTCACCGTGTGAGTAGTCGGGTGCAGTCTTATTAGTGTCCATCCCTCTCTACAGTGCTCATGGGCAATAGCAAGTGGGAATATTTTAATTTGATTCTTCGAGTGATGAAAAATCAGTTCTGTGTCCTGTCCCACCCTTGTGGTTGGTGAAGCAGCTTCACAGTCCTGGGGTGTCTGTGTTTGTGCTGGATTGGAAGTCTTCTCAACCAAATTTCAGAATTTGACCTCAGTGGGACCCACTCAATCACTCATTTTCTTATAACATTGCCAGTGGTCGAATGCCTAGCAAATAGAGCTGATGAGGTCATTTTTTATTAAATATATCTTTGATTATATAGGGGTTTGGTTAAGTGTTTTTTGCATTTTGATTAACATCATTGAGGCCAAAATGTTCTACAGCAAGATACAAATTTCAGTATTTTTTTTCAAAGAACAGTTTTCTTCAATTTTCTGAAGCCACTTCTGTCCACAAGGAAGAGAGCCATGAGGAACTAAAAATAGGTATTTTTGATTCAGGTACAGCATTTTCCCACAAATTAACTTTGCAAAAACCCTTTAAAAGTTTTTGTGCCACTTCCAGTGTGGAATGCTGCACAGTTGTAAACCTCAGGAGCTGTCACAGGATGGGTTTGGTGTTCTGTAGCCACTGGTCCCATCAGGTCTGCTTGCTTTATGTGTCAGAACATGCTTGGAGGAAGGCAGGGGGTTAGACTCCACGCTGACTTTCTTATTCCTGTTTCTGCTTCTTTTTCCAGCAATTTCTGTTTCCCTCAATGGATACATCTCCCCTCCAGGCCTGTTTCACTGCCTTATGTTTACAGACTTCTCATCCTCCTGGCTTGTCAAAAGCCATATGGCAACTCTCACAGCCAGAAGTGGAGTTTAGGAGTAAGTTCTCTTTCAATTCTCTGCTTATGAATTCAGATTTTAAAGCCATGAATGAAATAATTTTGGTTTATCCACAATTGGAAATGTCTATGTAAGTGCTTTAGTTTGCCTGTTTCAGGTGCAGTGCAGCAGCACTGAAACATGCAGGAAATCCTTCCTTACCTGGAGACCCGCATGTGAGCAGCTCGGTGAGTTGTGTGCTCTGAGACAGAGATGCCCGGTTTCATTGTGGCAAAGTCAATCTAAATACACTCATCTGATTAGAGCCTAGTTACTTATAAATAAGCATCACGCCTCAGAGATGATTTTTTAAAGTGATAAAATTCAGAAAAAGCTGAACTGCAAATTACGTGCATACCTGTGCTCAGGTGTCTTTGTTAGATGGTATGGAAGTTATCATTTGATTCCATCATTTTCACAATAGCGGCTATTACACGGTTAATCCATGTTGCACATTACCCTGGGGCACAGCTGCTTTGAGTTAGAGCAGTATCTCTAAAATCTCTTCCATGCCTGCAGTTCCCACCCAAGCCCCCCACCACATACAAAGGCTACTTCAGCTCTCCTAAACACAGAGTGGAGGGTTTATCTCTGCTGGATCGAAACAATGCTTGCTTTGATAAGGTTTTAGATAAGGTGCTCCTGGCCTGAGAACAGGCGAGTGCTGGGAGCCCTGTATTCCGGCAGAGCATTCCTCATTTTACAGATGTGGTCTGGGCTGCATCCAAGCTCTGAAGCAGGGCTGGGCTCCTCACCCCAGCTGAATGAGGTCTGTGATGGATGCTCACTGTGGGGCAGTCCAGCCAGGAATGACACAACTGGTTTTAACTGAGAAAAGTCCGTTCAGAGTCCTGCAGGAGTATACATACCAAGGGTGGGATTTTCAAAGCGCAACATAGCTCCCTTCAGTCTTTTAAAGACCCTAGCCCTTCTGTAGTATTTGCTTAGCCTCAGTCTCCTTCTTTATATTAATTTTTTTTTTAACAAGGAGATATAAACTGAAATTTGGGACAATTCCTGTGTTCTTTATGGATACAAGAAACTGCTGTGTGAACCCGGACTTACATGAAATGCTGTATGTGGGAAAAGAGCTGGAGAAACTGGTTTCCAATATTTGTGGCCCTTTAGTCTCACTGCTTAAACCTATGAGCTGGAGTTATTCTCCAGTTGTTGGTTGCATTAAACGTGGGAAAGCCCTTATAAACATAAGAAAAATAGGCATTGCAGGAGGGACATTGACAAGGAAATTATTTTGAAGTTGTTTTTGGCATTAAGCATCTGTGCACTGCCATCCAGTGGGCACTGGGGAATTGGCTGCCTGTTGCCCACCTCTAATGGCCCAGCACTGCCAGGAGATACTGCCCATAGTTGTGCGTTTTCAGTGAACACGGGGGACCCCCACATGGTCAGGGGTTCCTCGTGCCCCTGGGCTCTGTCTCAGTGAAGAGCTGGGGATGGAGGAGTGATGGTACCCTGGGGACACCAGTGGTTGTCAGCAGGGATGGCTACAGAAGCTCACAGCCCTTCATCTGCATCACCCCATCCCAGTCTGTGCAGCCCATGTGGAGTTGTGGCACAGCCACAGGTTATTGAAGGGTTCAGCAGAAGACACAGGGTGTTGGGAGTGTGTCTTTGAGGCCGTTACCTGCAGCCCTCTGAGCAAGTCTCCTTTTGAATTTCCAACCTCCTACAGCGAGAAGCCCTAGGCTGTGCACAGGAGTGTAGTATAGAGCTCCCTCAAAGACAACATCCTGGTTACTTTATCAGCTGGTTTATTAAAAAGTATTTCCTATTTCCATATAAGCTCAACTGGACAAAAAAAACCCAAACCAACACAAAACCAAAAGAAAACAAAAAAAAAAGAGAAAATGACATTATTCACTGTGCTAAAATACTGTAGGTACTGTAGGCACCTTTGGATATATTTGCAGAGGACAGCCCTCCTGCTGTGAAGCTCAGGAGGTGATAAGCATGGAGACTTCAGTCACATTTTACCTGATGGTCTGTTCAGACCCTAACTCTTGCATGTTGCATACTTGCTTTCCTGCTCCATTATTTCATTTTTAATGGCTATCACTTGTTCCTCTAGTTGCCTCAGTTGTTCTGCCTTGTCTTGTTTAGTTTGATTCAGGTCCTGAAGCTTCTTCTCCAAATCTAGAAGAGTAGAGACATGCAACAGGGATTTTCAGCGTTTCTTTTCCCAGCAGTTTCAGAGGCAATAAGCCCATTTCAAATGGGGAATGTTATATATACAAATGGAGGGAAAAGTCTGGCTTCTGGATAGCAAGAGAAACATGACATCCTTAAAGAAATTAATTTCTCAGCATATGCTTTTGTCCAGCAGCTAGGATGGGGCAGGTCACAGAGCTCTTCAAGCAGTTGGCTTAAATGGAAATGTTCAGAGGAACAGCATGTCCACAGATGTGTGTAAAGCCCAGACAATTCAGGGGTAATGGGCTTAGGTCTCTCTCATTTACAGGAATGTTTTCTGCTGTCCCTGTGAAGCTACACCAATGTAAACATACTGGTAATGAGTCAAACCCACATTATTCACTGCCTGTTTCCAACCACTTATCATCTGGGCATTTGGAGTGACTGGGGTGCTCTTAATGCTTCTCCTCAAAGAGAAGCTCAAAATATTTATTCGGATCCTGTCCTGAAGAATTTGCCCCTGGGCTGGAGTTTCTGCTTTATTTTTCCTTATGTTATGTGTTATTATTGGACATCGAGCCTGGCAAGATCCTATGCCCAAGGATTCCCAGTAGGAATGCCCAAACCTTCACTACAGGCAGAATTAGGTTCCCTGTGTGCAATTACATGAGATGTGCTCTTCCTTTTTGGTGACTCTCTAAACCCACCCAAGGGACTGTGTGAGGATCAGTGCCAGTAGGGCCACAGCAGCTGTGGTCTTGGCTGCCCATGACCTCTCTGCCTCCCAGCCACAGCCCCGCAGGTCCAGGTCACTTTGGCTCTGGCCTCCACAGGCCAATATTTGTACCTGGTTTGTTTTGCTATTGCTCAGAGATAATGTCTGAAAGGGGAATAAGTATTGACTGATGGAAAACAGCCATCCTGCAGCTCTCTAACATAAGCCGTCACTTGGGTACCGTAAGAAAAGATGGAGCACAGAGAGAAGATTTAAGCTCCAAATGCCCAAAGCAAGTGCATAAATCAAGGCTTCCAGCAGCCAAGTGTTATGCAGATTTTGCATTTGTCCTGTTTTTAAACTTCTGAATCAAATCACCACAAGTCCCTGTGTGGACACTTCTTAAACTCTGCTTAGAGCAACCAATTTATGTCAGAAAAAGCACATAAGCCAAATCAATTCAACTACTTTTAAACTGAGTAGCTTCAAGGAGGGATTTTCACCAGGTAAATAATTTTAAACCCAACTTCAGGTGAACCCAGTCTGGTAGTGTCTCTGGGCAAGGACTTCTGTTTAATTCACGACTGTCACAATTTTCACCACTTGCTGTGGAAGTAAGAACACCACCTGTTATTCTCTTAATTTTTTTTTCAGTCTCTTCAGCCAGTTTTTCTGCTTCTTCTTTCAGCTGCTTCACTTTTTCTAGTGTTACTTTTGGAGGTCCTTGGGCTTTTAGCTTTTCTTGAAGAATGGTGTACTTTCTTTTAACGTCAGCAAATTCCTGTAACAAAAAGCTGTTACTTAGTTTAAGAGCATCTCACGTAATTAATCTGGCGTACCAAAGGAGATTTTTGTACTTTTTTTGAATATCCTCTTTGAATGAAAGTTCAAATCTCTCATTCTCTTAAATCTTACAAAAATGATACATAATGAGTGTACATCAAACAATGTTTTGCACAACCTGATAGGAAAAAATAAACCAAATTGCCAGTGGAGTAATCTAAAAGAGAGGCAAGGGTGTAAAGAAAATACGATTTAAGATTTTTACAGCTTACGTTGGTTTTATTTCTTTCTGTAAATTTCATTTTGCTGTGAGGCTTAATTAAAATTTAATGAATTATCTGGAGCAACATTGCTTTTTTTATATTTTTGACTGTAATAATATTTACTGGCTAATCCATTCCCTACTGATTGAGGTTGCTGTTTAGATTCTGACTAGGTTTCTTAAAACCTGGAAGCTTGGTCATGCTCCAAGTTTGTGCTGTGGGTGCCTGGTTCTCCTTACAATTTTAGCAGATTTCTAGCTGCAGTCTCAAAAATTGGAGCTACTGAAAAGCACAGGGCCAACCAAAAACTCCAAGTGACTTCCACAGCAATTTTCTTTGAAGGAGAATGGCATGGGATGAATGGCCAGGCTGCTTCCATCACTCACATATTTTAATATCTGGTTTTGTGATTTGTTCTGTTGTGTTTACTGGTGCCCATGGTGACTGCGAGTCCTATACACAATGCAAGGAAAAATGTCATGGAGTAGCCAGAGAAATGTGTATGTTTTCTTTCATTCAGGCAAACAGTTGTATGCCAGAACTCCTAAAATAAAAAAGAAATTATTCTTAACCTTTGACATTTTATGATGTATGGCATAAGGAAAATGTTAGCAGTTTTGAGGGGGGCAGGGTAACACAATTATACTTCTGAATGAAAAATACTATCAAACATGGAGGGAATCTTTTTTCCCTTAACACATGACAGAAAAGCTTACGTTATCAGTATTCTGGGCTTGCTTGTGTGCTGCTTCTGCCCCTGCTCTTGCCTTCGTAGCTTGATTCTTGTTCATCTGCATTTTTGCCTGCAATGTAGCAATTTCATCTTCCATCTCAGAGTGTTTTGCAGACAGGTCATTTAGTTCATCCTTTGTCTTGTTCACTTGGTTCTCAGCCTAAAACGGCAATTGAAAGCTGTGGTTTCTTATGCAATGTCCATTCACCTTCTAAAGCCAGGTAATGAGGGAGATCGATATCAACTGATTAAGAAGAAGAAACCCTTAAACATTATGGAATTGGTGGCATATCTGTGCCACGTTCTGGTTTTATTTCTTTAAGTTTACATTAAGGAAATTGCGAGATGAAGTATCTATTTCTAAATTGTATGTAGTGAATAAATAAATATTTACAGCAACATACCCATGAGATTTGTGTTCTGATGCCTCGTATCTTTTCATTTAAATTTATGAAGGTGGTTTTGAAGTGTCCTTGGGACTTCACAACATTTTTTAGTTTATTATTAATTTCATCCACTGGAAGAGCTTTAGCTGCTTTGCTAAAATGGAAAAATAGAAGCATGTGTAGTATAGTGGTGTGAAGAGCAAAGCAAGAACATGTTTCAAATGCAGCCATGCTCACGTGCAGAAGTGTTCCCTCAAGTCCAGTAACAACTGTTTAAATTGTGGTTTGTAAGTTGGCAAAGCAAAACCTCAGTAAGGGACTTTGTGTGGGAGCTGTGTTAATGGTGAGGCTGGATGCTGCTGGACTGCCTGGTGGTGCACTGCTGGGAAGGAAGACTTGGAGGTAAATGTACTTTCTCCCTTCCCTATTCTTACTGGTTCTTTCTCATCCACACTTAAACCTGCCAGTGAACCAGATGTAATGCTCCACTAGGTCCAATGTGGAAGTAAGTAACTGCTTTGGCCTCTGACTCAGCAGGCAGAGGAGCCAAGAGCTGGCGGGAGCTGCCTCCTTGCAGCATCTCGGCTCCCACAGCCCGAGTGGTCATGGCTTGTTTGTGCTGGAGAGGCCCTGTGGAAATGGCAAGCTGAAATCTGCTGTCAGCTGAACTTCCCCTGCAGTGTTACTAGGATACTGCCTGGGGTATGGAGCAGTCCTGCCGTGCACAGTGCCACCCCAGCTGGAGTTGGCTCATCAGAAGGAGAATAGCCTACTCACTCAGCTTCTTGTGCCTCCACCAGCAGCGTCTGAGCTTCCTCCCTTTTTCTGCTTCTCTTTGCATTCAGTTTGTACTTCTCACAGTGGTTCACAATGCTCCTGATTTTGCCAAGCATGCTCGTGAACTCTTGTGGAGTCAGGGGAAGGTTTATCTGCAGAACATAACTTGCCACCTTCTCAATGTCTTCTGGAGGTGCGCTCTCATCTGCAACAGAAATGGGGCTGAGGGTATCCTAGAGCAGCTCCTCCCTCCCAGTGAAATGTAAATGATCATTATGGCTGCCTATCCTTGGAGTTATGTGGGAGAATAAAACTGACAGGCACAGCAAGGGGGTAAGAGAATTATCTCCAACATTTTGTAATTTAATATCATGCTTCCAGGTACTGCTGTTAGTGTTGTCAGAACTGGCTAAATTGAGGATTTAAACCCACTTTGAACTGAGTTATTAAAATTCTGATGCAGAACTGAGCCTGCAGAAGGTTTTAAATCAGTGCACGGCACAGCTAGATGTGTCAGGGCCCATTTCTCCCTTGGCCCCCAGATCAAAGAGGTGCTGGAGAGACTGGAGTGTGAATGGAGCTTTCCAAGCTGGCCAGTGGGTGTAATCCCTTCCCTGGAGTCGCCACAATATTGAGGAAGTGGTTCCTTTGCTGGTTAATGAGAAAGGCTAGGCTACAGAGGGAACCTGGGTCAGACTTAGATAGGAAGGGAATTTACAGTAGAAAAAACATATTTTGACAGTTCCCCTAATAAATGAGCTTGTCCCAGTTCTTTGCTAAGAGGCACAGTCATACAGAGTTAGAGTAGTAAATGCCTTGTGAAGTCTCATCATCACTCCTCTTTTCTGCTCACTTCCCTTTATAGACAAGACCTTGGGTTATAGAATAGTTGAAACATATTAAATGTTTGTGCTAAGGCTCCAAAGTAACCCACCAAGAATTAAGTAGAAGACATTTACTGTGCAAACAGTAGTGCATTCCTGAGAGCTATTTTCCATAGAAACATATTCATTTAAATTACCATTCACGTCAACATAGAGTACAGCAAATTTAATGTAACTGTTCTTCAACTTCAATTTACAAAACAAAAATTCATGAAAAAGTGCTTTTATAATTGTTAGTAAATGCTGTATGTCTACTATGAAACATAAAAGAAGAGCCAAAGGTGGAATATTCAATTGTTATTGAATAAAAATGTGACAGTCTTAAGGACTTAAATGGACTCTTTCTTCCATTTCAGTAAAATAACTTAAATGTTTCCAAAAAAAGGAAGTTCTCTGCCCTTGCTCCCATTTCAATGTAGAGGTATGAATGCTAAAGGACTGCCAACATGCAATCCTTAGAAACTTAGGAAATCAGCTACATTCAAGAGATAAAAAAACTCCTACTACATCTGAACTCCTTTGATGTGCATCTGCTAAAAAAACTTAGGGTCCATTTCTTACAGCATTTTCCTGCAATCGTGAGGATGGAAAAAGTTTTAGGGTATATATGGTTGTTTTATTATTTTTTATGAGAGCTGTGAAGTTCTATCAGAATCCTTTGATTCCTTGAGTTAGAGCTTTATGGAGACGATGGAGTGGTACGTGTCCTAATTCCCACGCTCCCTACAGAGACCCTCTATTTATGGGCCTGGAACAAGGGGGTGGAACAACAATATAAGGATGCTTGGACATGCCTGGTCATTATATGTTGCATGAAATGATCTTAGTCTTACTTTATTCAGATAAACCAGGAACTGAGGGGATTACCTGCATGCTTCAAATTAAGTGGGGGGGTTGGACTAGATGATCTTTTGAGGTCCCTTCCAACCCCTAGTGTTCTGTGTTTCACCCACATTAATAAAAGCTGACAATCGGAAGGTAACAGATCTATTGGAAAATTAATACAAAGCACTGTCACCTGGGAGAAAGAAGCACTAGAAAACAAGAGATTGAAAAAGATCTCACAGATCAGGAGGCTGTTAAGAAATTTCATGTGTATACAGTCAGATCATTTTCTAGTCATCTATTATGCTATACTATATTGGAATACATATTTAAAATGACTCAAAAAGAACTTTGCATATTTACCTAACAAGAAGTCTTTCACTTTTCGGATGAACTCCACAGTGATCTCCCCATCAGCTTTAATTTGATTCTTAGCCCTCTCCAGTTTCCCAGTAAATTGTGAGCCTTTCAGCTTGCTGTCTTCTGCCGTTTTTCTAATGCTTTCAACCTGAAAATATCATTAAAAATAGCAGCGCCATTTTCTGGAGGCTGTCTATCATTGCTTGGCAAGTTGAGCTCTGACACAATAATAATTTTGATCCAAGGCTCAGCTGGAATCACTTGATGTGGCTTTGAAAAGTAATAGGAGACCCCTTTGGGGAACCCCTGAAGTTGCTACATCATGGCTTTCATCTGGCCTCAGAAAAAGCCTAAATCAAGCATTTTTTCCCCTCCACAACCACTGCTAAAGCACAGCCCCTTCTGTTTCTAAAAGAAGGTCCTGACTGGTGTTTTCTGTTGCAGTACTGCAGCACATCAGTGTACAAAAAAGTCACCTAGTTTCACTTGTCTTTTCACATTGGACTTGCTGTTAAAATACACTTAAGAGAACACAAATAAGGAAGGTAGAGTTTAAGGCTTGTCTTTAAAGGTTACATTTTAACATTAAATTAGTATTCTTGATAATTTAAATGAGAGCCTTAGGTTAATCATCAAATTCCAACAGTATTTTGCTTTGCTGGGGACTATAGTTTGCCTTAAGGAAACGCACAGGCACTGCTGCTCTGTGGAGAGATTTGCTGTTTCCCCGTGCAACACAAAAAATGGTGATATTTTTACTTATGAAATGCCTCTAAATACTTCACTCATATTATCACAGAGCTGCCTGAGGCTTGCAAGTGCCAAGGGCAATATCCCAGAAGCCTGACTCTCACCACCTCGGCTGCTGCCCCTCTGTCCTGGGGCCCTGGCATGTGCTCTGGTTGGATTGCTCATTTCTAAACCCTTTAGCTGTGCTGCAGAGTGTCCAGCACATTTTAAAAAGGGGAAATGGATGCCCAGGCACCCTGCAGGGACAGGACAAAGCCACAGCAGAATGACACTTCTGTTGGAAAATGTGTTTTGCCTATAACTGCAACAGGCACCATCTCTGACTGTTAATAAGCACAAACTGTCTTTACTGGTGCTCTGGGATTTCTCTGTTTTGTTTCCTTCGCACATGTTGTGTTGGCCACACTTTCTTGAGTTACTTTTCGCTGCTACTGTGTAGTACAGTCAAGTACTTGATGCCCTTCTAATCATCACTGGGGACAGAAAAGCTTAGTCTTGAAATTATTTGCAAAAAATATTTAATGGCAAATGTAAGAGCAATATGAAGCTGTATAAATAGAGCTTAACTGTATGCTCAGCAGTAATCCCATTGCAATAAGCATGGGCTATACTCAGGCTACTGACAAATGGTGCCTTTTGAATCTTTCCCAATAAAAATATAGACCATGCTAGCCTGATGCCACCAAACTCCACAGGCACAGGGCACCATGAACCATGAGATCTTGGCAGCTGTGAGGAAAAGGAAGGCATAGCTAGAGCCACAGTCTCTTCATGGGACTGGCACCTAATACTCCTGATACTGAACCATGTCTATGATGTTGGGAAAGGGCTCATCACTATGCCACTGCTCTTTGTCCAGGAAGCAGATTCTGGTTTGTAGATTTGTGGCTTCTCAAATCTCATTCTCCATCCATTTCCCTGAACAAATGTAGGTTTGATATACAGCACCTGATTCTCAGGTTCCCGTAGCTGAGTAGTCAAGTTATTTAGCAAGGCAGCAGTCTCCTCAGCTTTCCTGAAAGCATCAGTGGAGAGAGGAAAAGCTCCACTGCAGTTTGGGCCACCACACTGCCTGAGTCCATGACTGTCCTGGCACAAAGCTCCCCCACAGGCTGCAGCAACACAGGGCTGGTCTCCTGGCACACCACAGATCTGCAATAAGAAAGATGCTTATGTTGTGACTCCTCTGGGCCTGAGATATGCTCCTGGGTGAAGGAAGATGTTTGACATCATATGAACATAGGATGAGGTTTTCCCAAAGAAATGGTGGTCTGGTCTCTCCAAAGATGGGTGTTGCTGCCAGTTGCAGGTCCCCCTCCCCTGATTTGAAGGATGCAATGGTAGCCCATGGCTCTGAGCATCCTCACAGGAGACATTTGTTGGACTCCATGTGTTGCACTAAGACCCTTGCTTCAGTCCTCTATAGCAAAAGGGCTGAAACCATCCCCCGGTCATATTCAGTTCATGGGTAATGGATTTTTCTAAAGGATCCAGGTCATCTATCACACATGGTACCTTGGCTAGCCCTCCATACAGTTTGACACAGCTGCTGAGACTAAAGGCCTAGGTGGATGATTGCTTCCAGATCTGGTAGGACTGGCTGAAAGTGCTATCAGGTGTTCATTGCTGCCCTGCTTAGAAGGATAGAAATCCCTTCCTCTCCCATGGGTGATGCAAAGGGTGTGTGAGCACTCATCATCCACTCCAGGGAAAAGTTGCTCTGCTTAGTTTAAGTTACTGAGGTAGGAGACTGGGGTTAACTTTTCTAAATTTACACTGATGTCCTCTTGAGACTAGAGAGTGCTTAAACAGTTCCTTGTACTGGGTCTGCCTTGGGAGCAATGGGTTCCAGAAGCATGGTAGCAACCACAGCTGAGAACTGCAGCTGTTTCTGACATGACTGCATGTCTGCGCCAGGGAAGTGTTGTTTTCCAGATTTAAAAATGTATGTAAGCACCCTTTTAAAATAAAACCTACTAAGCAGAAAAAAAGAGAGATTTTAGTTTAGCGTCCATTCAAAATTCACAGTGCCTACCTTTTCATTCAAATTTTGGATGTCGGGGATTTTGATCATCTTGAGCTGTTCCAGCACATTGCTTGCTTTCAAGACCTGATGGCTCAACATAGTGAGCATGTGGTTCCTGGAGAACTCTGAGTATCTTACAATAGAGGTTGTCCCACTGGTCTTCTGTTCTGCCAGCAATGATACTTCAAAGTATTTCCTAATGTTGCTGATGGCCTCTGTAGCAAGAGAAATAGGGTTTAGTACTATCCATCCGTGTTTTGGTTACATTTAATTCATGTATTTACTTGAATTCCAGACAAATGGTGAATGACAGGTGGTTCGGTTTCTTGTCGCTGGTGTTTGATTTGGGACAGCAGGGAGGAACAGGAGCTGTCATTGCCTCAGTCAAGCTTTTTAATCCTTTCCTCAGCCAGTTGCCAAATAGGAATAGTTTATTGATACTCATAAAGCCTGCTAAAATAGATGCAAATAGAGTGGATCCCGTGTCATTTTTCCAAGTCCAAGGTGTATGAGAAACCAGTACAAAAATATGAAGAAGATCCCGTTACTAACACAAACTGCTACTGATCTGCATTCATCAGCAGCTCGTGCATGGCTGCTGTTGTTGATTTGATGAAGTTCCTGTCCTTTATGCTGGTTTGAAGTTTAGGCAGGAGAACCATTTCTGCCAATTGTAAAACCTCTGAAATTACCAGCTCTCTGACTATGAGTCAGGAAAGCATTTGTCCTGGCTCTTCAGCATGGCACCCAAAAGTTAAATGGTCTACTGAGCTGAAGCCAAAATTTATATTACAAATGGGAATTTATGAGTTTTCTTTGGCTCTGGAAAATCCAATTTCAGGGTTGATGCATTAACAAAAAAAGCATATAAGCTTGTAGGCCAGGCAAGAAATACTTTCCAGCAGGAGTTTTTCTTGTTTGCTTAGTGTAAGCTTTGCTTTAAGCAGACTCAAAAGAGTTGGAGAATATTATATTTTTTTGCAGGTTAATAGCCCAAGGAAAGGACTCAGGCCTTTTGCAAAACACGCAATCTAAAGCTGCTGCTGTTGAGGCTTCCCAGATCTCCCAGAAGTCAAAGTTGTTCCCAAACCCCCAGGCAGAAGTAAGTGCAATGAGCCAGAACCGATGTGTCAGCACTGATTAACATCCCTCTGTGCTGGTAACCGACTCAGTTACCAGTTGAAGTCAATGACAAGGCACTCATCAAGACCTGCATGCTTTGAATCAAGCTCTAAAGTCCTCGGCCTTGCTTTCATTGAAGCTGAACAATGTTTAGTTATCACATAGAACCAGGGCTATTTATTTTATCTCATAACTCTTGGAAAAAATGTACCATTTAAAGTTAGCTTCTAATACAAAATACCTGGCAAGAGGCTGCTGTAACTCCGTATCTAAGCCAGAGAATGTTTTCTGTACAACAATTTCATTGCAGGAATATTTTATGGTGGTTCAGCTCTTCATTAAGTGGCCCAAATGCATTTTTTAAGCTTGGTTTGTGATGGAGCTGTAGAGCTTCCAAGTTCCTTTACGTTAAACACAGCATCTTAGCACAGGCTTGATTTACAGCCTAGGAAGCTGTACTCACTGCATTACCATACCACAGTGTCTACAAAGCCAGGGGCCGAGGCTGGAAAGCTGCAATTTAATGAGATCTCATAAACTCAAACATTCTTTTAAGGACACTGGAAGTCTTTTTTTTTTCCAGTTATTTTAATTCATCATTAGATATTGAAGTTTCCAGGTCAGCTGGCTGAATGTATACCTGTGAGGAAGTCTCCTGATCCTCTGCAGAGAGAGATAGGTAGGAGCCTGTTCCCCATGTGCATCTAGGGCACAAGTGCCAGACATGTTCCAGATGGTGTATGTGGCCATATCCTGCTCTACCTCAGAAAATAAAACAGAGGAAAAACAGACAGAGCCATGCATAGGATGTGCCACTAGTTCTGAAATGAAGATGGGGTGAGGAAGCCAGGCTTTCTCCCAGATATAAGAGAAGCTGGTTATCTTGAGAGAAATGTTATTTCTGTGCTGTTAGCTGATTGGTAGCAGGACCAATGAATACTTGTGGCCCTGACCAGAAATTCAGCTTAAATTCAAGGTCTTCCCCTCCCCACACCCCCTTATGCTTTTTATAGGGCTGTTTATCCATCTCTTGAGGCCAAAAGACAAAGTGGGTTTGGAACATGACCAGAGAGCACCACGGATGCTTCAGCTGTGCATCCAGTGACCTCCCTGGGATTTATTGTTTCTTTGCCTTCCTGCCTTTCTCAGAGTCTGCACAAGAATCAGCTGAAATGTGAAGTGGAGCCTGGGAGAGCTGTGCTGACCACTCGCACAGGGACCTGAGCGGAAGAGTTGGCCCTGGGGCATTGCCAAGTACAGCAGCGCAGGGGAGCCCTAAATCTTGATTAATCCCTCTTTTCCCCTCTTCCTTCCCCTTGGCTTTGTATTCTGTCGACATTTCCTTTTTTTTTAAATCTTGTCTAGGCCAATCTTTTTCTCACTTAAATGAAACACAGAGGAACTGTAAATGGGAGCGTTTTGCCTGTAGCTTGTATCTTCTGTGGTGCACACCTTATTTTCTGGGTGCTCATATCTTGGCAACTGTCTCTTTGGAGAGTATATTGCTGACAATTTCCTGCAGCTGTAGATGATCAAGCTTCTGTTCAAGATCCCCAACTGATACATTCTCATCTTTCTCTAGAAACCAGTGTGTGACACTATCATTACTGCTGTTAGCTGCCAATGGAGACTATACTTAGCTCAAGCACGGATGGTGTAATTCTTTCAAAAATGCCAAGGAACTCAGTTCTGACTTCACATTTTTGATGATAGAAAGCTAGTTCCTTACCACATAAAGTCATGTATTTTCCCATGGGAACACTAAGAAGTTGCACTATGACTCTCTGCTTTAATTAAACAAACCATTGCTGTACAACATTCTTTAAGTATTGCTAAGAGCAAGAGAAGCCGGGAGTAGGGAAAAAATCCTTCACTCTTCTACTGTATGATGTGTGAGTCCATACTGTGAAACTGGGTGGCTTTTAAATCCTGATATAAACATTGAGGTTCATGAGACTTCTGACAGATGTGACACTGGCACATGCATCTGAAATTCATGGCATTTTGAGATAAAAGAGAGTTTGAAAAGTCAGTATAAAATGTTAGCATTTGCATTTTTATGCTATCATAGAAAGTGAAAATCTAGGGTTCGCTGAAATGTTATATGGCTGAAATGTTGTATGGGATAGTGAGAAAAACATTCTGAAGTTTCAAGGAAAATGTTCACCTATTTTAATTTAATTGCTGGCTGCCTTACCTTTGATATTCAAGTAATGAAAACTTTGATGCAGATGTATTCTCTGTTGTAGAAGTTCATACGCTAGGTCAGCTTCTTCCCCAATGTCTTCTATGTTCTTGTTAAGGTCAGGAAACTCATACAGCGGAATGTGAAGGGGATCCATTTGTGCAACTTTTTGTCTGAAAGGAAAATGGCAGTTATGCAGAAGTCAGGCTGGATTGTTCTTAAACTAGAACTGAGACATACAATATTTTAGAGGACAAGAGATACATTTCCAAACGAGCAGAAACATTTACTTGTAATGGCTTGCTTAGAAAACACTTAGGATTAACTGGAAAATTCCAGCATTTAAGTATAGGCCTCTGGGGGACAGATGATATATATTACATTCTAACCCTAAATATATATATAAAAATATATTCTTTCTTTCATATATCTACTGAAAACAGTGTAGTCCAGCATCTGTGTGCTGATCACAAGTAAGACTTGATGTGTAGGGATGGCTGGTGGAGCCCAGGAGAAGACTACTTTCTCAGCCAAGGAATTTTTTCAAGAGAAGCTGAATCCTTACTGAACATAGCCCTGAAAATCCTTGATGCCTGAGAGGGCCTGCAGTGAAAGAACAGGATGTCTCAAAATTCTTTCAATTTTAAAAATGGCATCTTCAAAGGCTTTGAAGCGCATGTCACAGCTGGGCATTCGTCCTCCTTTATCTTCGAGCTTTGCAGCAAACCTCATTAATCCCTGAACAGTCTGAGCCAGGGCAGTAATTTCAGTGTCCCACTGATCAAAACAAAGGTGACACTGATGGCAAGAGGGAAAGTCTTTCTCAAAGCCGCGGCCGCACTGGCTGCAGAACCGGCCGGTGACGCCAGCTCGGCAGTTACACGCGCCGGTGGTTTTGTCACACTTGGGCTGCCTGGTTCCCTCCGGGTGACACTGGCACGCTGCAAGAAAGAGACAGCAAGTTACATCTAGCTGTTCCTTTTCCATGGGATTAACTCATGGGAAAGGTACAACTGTGCATTTCAAGACAATTAAAGCAAACTGGTGTTTGAGTTAGAGCAAAGTGGACTGAGCTAATGACTCTTCTTCATCTCTAACTTCCATGGCCCCATCTTAACCATAGAATGATCAATATAGATAAACAATATAAACACTTTTATCCATCTCATACATGCAAGTGTATGAAAGCCTCATTCTCTAGATGTATGTCAATCTCGCATATGAGTATAAAGGCAAACTTTTGAGTTTCTTTTGGGGCAGTTTCTAATCCCGTTGTCCCTGCTTAGTAATACTTACCAATGCAATGTGTCTGGGGATTGCCAAAGTAATTTTCTCCACATTCATTGCAATGTTTTCCACTGTAACCTAGCTTACATGGACACTGGCCTGTAAACTGTAAAGACAAGATTAAACAACTTCCTGCAGAGTCATATGTCTGGATATACATTATTTACTGGGTTTCTTTTTCTCCCTGTGATTTATGTCATACACTGTATGGGGTCTGCAGTGACACTGCTTGCACAAGGGCTTTGAACACCATGGTTTATACACTGTTGGCCCACCTTTCCTGTCTTCCTCCTGAAGGCTGTGAAAACAAAATGGACTTTGAGACCTGGCTTTACTTCACTAATATGAAAGATTTCGTATGTTCCATTCTGCAGATGTTCTCTGAGAACTCATCCTCTGGCTATGATCTCAGAGAGGATTCTTTTCCTCTGCAAAACAGATTAATTTTCTTATTTTTGCTGGAGCAAAGTACTCATCTAAACATTTCAACTCTTAACTACATGATATATTAACTGTAACTGAAAACCTCTAGGGTCCATTATGCACATTGCCCTAGAAAAATTATTTTGGAATTCAGCTATTAAATTAAACTGCAGGGAATTACAGTTCTGATAACTGGTACAGCTCAGAAAAACTGTAGTAGTTCTTTGAGGTTAAGAGCTATATTTGGTAGCAAAAATAATAAATCCACTAAATAAACTGGAACAAACAGAAAGCATTTTGAAAGGAAAATGTAAAAGCACATCAGCAAGAGTTTGGGATACTCTCCTGGTATCTCAAACAAGAGCAAAATTGTTGTTGACTCTATGTGACCACAATTTCACCTCTCTATTCTGAAACATTGTTTTATTTTTTGTACATTCTAGTCCTAAAAAGTGCACAGGAATTAAAGATGAGAAAAGGTACTCACAGTCTGATAAAGTGTGATTAGTGTAATGGCCACTGCTGCTACTTTATGAAAATAAACACTTTAAAAATACTTATAAGGTCCAAGCCTGGACTTGCTTCCTCCCTATATGTATACTTACAAGGCAGTTTTTTTTCTATGTGACATTTCTTCCAAAGTATTTCTAAGAATGACTTGACAAAGAAACACATAGGCAAAGAGAAATCACTTACAAGCAGAGCCTTGCTGTCAGAACAGCATATTTGACATGACTCAAAGTGTGATCACACCAGCTGCAACCTTTCAAAGACTTCTTGTTTTCAGGAAGCACAATGAAAACCTATCCTTATTTATAAGAAGGTCCTCACCGTGCCATACCAAATCACCACTACTCCGGTTCCCAGAAAACAGAGTAATTTTCTTGCCTGGTTGCACTGGTTGCTTTGGGAGTTTTTTGGATCACAGTCACAGATCTGACATCCTTTTCCACCAGACAGGTCCCAGTAGCCAGAGGCACACTGGTCACACATCATGCCCACCACGTTGGGCAGGCAAGGGCAAGCTCCCGTGGCTGGGTCACACAGACAGGCTGCATCCCCCCCCGGGCACATGGCAGGGCGAACACCTGCTGGATTGCACGTGCACCCTGGAAAAAGGACAATTACTACAGCAGACAACAATATACAGTCGATGGACAATCAAAGCTGTATATAAAGCTCATGGTGTAGGTTTACTTCTACCAATCTTGAAGACATTTTTAATCTCTATCCCTATCTTTCTATAATAGCTTACGTATCGCTTTGAGCAAACTTACTGGAATGTTCAGTACTTTTAATACAGGCACAAAAAATGAAGGCATAGTGAATTTTGAACCTTATTAGAATGAAATGTTAAATATGCTGGGTAAGGAGAAGCTGATTTACAGTAGGCACTATCCAGCATGGGAAACCCCGGTAAGCCAAGTAAGATAAGACTTCCTTGTGAGAAATCAAAAGTTTTTGCTTAGCCTTTTCTAACGAGCGTCTTCCAAGAATGAACAAGGAATGGGCTTGAATTGTAGTTTAGAGATTCCCAGAAAAAGAGTTTCTTGAAAATATCTATAATAGTCTGGCCTGTAGAAACTAGACCGTCAATCAAGCATGTTTGTGAAAACAGTCTTTGAGAAACGTTGGGAAGAAACTTAGGTCTTGCTTTTTCTTACACTCCTGCCTTTCTGTTAAAAGTGCTGAGTTATTGACAGTGTCCTCATACAGTCTATTAAATTGCCAAAACTGTCTCGTTCTAGCCACTTAATTAAAACAACCGGTAAGGCAGGGAGCTCAGTAAGGCATCATTTGGTTAACTGAGCATTGCTTAGTTGGCATCAGCCAACAACACAGACAAACAATTATCTTTGATTACTTTACCTTTGATTCCTTCCTGAATAGGCTGAATGCACATTTATTTTTCTAAAAGAGAGTACTGATCTAATTTCACAAACAAGTATTTCCTAGGAGTGAAATTCAGTATGAGATTTAGTGAGACTTGGATGACAAAGAATTTAATAGATGCCATATTAACTGTTATTTGTATCACTGGATAGAAATACACTTGATATTCTCATAATTTGCTCCATTGATCTGCTTTAGTTTTACTGTCTCTCCAAGGGCTAACCTCTCCCTGTCGCCTAATATTTTAAAAACTTTTCTTGGTAGTGATACGCAGTTGTGGTGCAGCTCCTTACTTACTTTGACAGTTTTGATTGAGTGCTGAGCCAAAATACCCTGGTTTGCAGAACTGGCAGTTTGCTCCATGGGTGTTGTGTAAACACTTGGTGCATTCCCCGGTGACGTGGCTACAGGACTCTGGGTCTGTCACGTCAATGTTGTTATTGCAGGGACATGGCACACAGTCAAGCCTGGGGCTAGCTGAGTTTTTGTAGAACCCACTAGGACACTCATCACACCGATTGCCTGTTGGAGATGAAGGTAAAAGTATTTGCTGGCTGATGAGAATTCAAGTGAAAGATGTAATTTGCAGTAATACTGTTAAAGGTTCAGACCATCTGTTCAAATGCACGTTTCCGATGGAAAACATCCACCTGTTTGAGGCTATTGCTCTTTAATCCTGTGATCAGTTTAAACCACACTTCCCACACTGAAATCTGATGGAGATGCACCCTCCTCATCCCAAGCTGTTTTTACCAAGGAAATCCTTTCAGTAGGAGAAAACAGGTACCCCTCATACAGCACCTCCAGACATAGTTTTCCAGCCAAGTCCTTTCAATGGCAGTACTCAGGGGTGGCCATATTTGCAGAATTTTTCTGGGGGCCTTCACCCCAACAACAGCATGGAAAGGTGGGGGCTGCCCTTTCCCAGAGCAACCCAGAGTCTGGCAGACCTGCCCTCCTTTCCATAATGCAGTGGAGGGTTCCAGGAGGTCAGACAAGCTCTGGGATGCTCTATCCTTGCTTGCTGGCATTGCAATTACTTCTGCACGCTACCCCAGTGCCCACCCTGACCAGGGCTTCCAACAATTGTTTTTCAGAGGTAATGAGCAACTGCAGTTCTCCCCCTTCTCCCCACCAGGTTAATATAGTGCCTCGGGAAAGGAGAGGGTTTCCAGAGGGTGCCAACAGGTGAATTAATGGCTTCACTGTATCCACGTAGGTGAGTCCCTGTTGTAAATATTAATTGCACAGTTCCTACTCTTCTCAGTCGGGACTTCTCCACTTAATTTCAGTAAACCTGAGTGTTAACTTCTCTTACCTATGTTATTACCGTTACCTCACTTGTTGTTTCTGAACAGAAGATGGGCAGAGGATGGTCATTTCTTTCTCTTACATTAATTTTAATCAAAACCAGTCCTTACTTTGCTTCATACCTGAATATCCCTCGAGACAATTGCAGACTAGTTGTGCAGACTGGGAGTCCTGGTAACAGGAATGTGCAAAGTACCTATTGCTTGTAGGTGCCCCTGGGCACAGGCATGGGCGGCAGGGCTCTCTGTTCAGAGGGTTTCCATAATAGCCATCCATGCACCTGTCAAAGCAGCCAACACAGAGCAGCAGAAATTGTCAAGTGCTCCTTTCAGTCCCTGCAGGTGAATCAATTTCTATGTATGTATAATTAATTTAACATTCCAGGTCATTGTAATACTATCCCCATTAATTGGTACAGATACATCAAGCTTCAAAGGTGCTCAAAAATGGAAAATCAGAGCTGCATTCCCCAAATCTGGAGCAAAAAGAAAAAAAAATTATTTTCAAGGAATATTTCTGAAGACTTTCACCTGCTCTGGAACAATTCTAATCTAAATGATAATATATATATATATGACATATCACACATGATCTGCATAGACAGCTAAAAGCTGCCATGTAAAAACTCTGTATTTTCACCTATCACCACATATATTCATCTATTTCCATACACACACACACACAGAGTGGTTGGCATGACATTAGAAAGTCCTGGCACAGGCAAAAAAGCAATGATTCATTCAGAGCACTCAGAGAGTATTACACAGTTTAGATGCAGCACATGTATTGACATAAGCCATGCTCTGACATCTTCTGCAGACCTGCAGGGCGTTCTGGGGTGATGGCTGTTTTGAGGTGGTGGTGGCTGTGCTGTTACACAGACAGGTGGGGGCTTTGGGGGAGCTCCTTGGTGGCTCAGCCACCCCTGCCACCCTGTCTACCACTGCTACTTCCATGTCCTGGCTCCCTGTGCCCCAGAGCTGAGGTAACACAGCGGCTTCTGAAGCACCCTCAGCCTTTGATCTGCTTTACTATGGCAAAAGGGAGCACAATTCTCTTTGTGTACACAGGCCAGACTAAAAGTCTTGGCTATTCAATTATCCTTGTCCTGGCATCTGGGGCTCCTGCAGCGGCACAGGGTAACAAGTATTTCAGTCTCCCATTTTTAATCTATTTGCCACCTACAAGCATGGTAGCCAAAGGTTGTTTTGTCCAAAAGCACTGCAAGAAAAGCTCAATAGGTTTCATGGGGAAATCCTCTTAAAAGTGAATGACAAGGTACAATCCAGCCAAACTACACTAAACAGCTAGCAAATTTAATTCTGATGTCCATATTGAACTCTGATACTGCTGTGAATGTATAGAATAAAAAAGAGGAGCACTGTTCTGCATGGAGCTGGAACACATTGGAAAAGTCATTTGCTGGTCATATAGAAATAATACAAACCAGCAAAAAGGGAATGTTTATTTAAGCTCCTCAGAGATAATTGCAGGTATTAAAATGAATATTCAACACGAGGTCAGTCTTTTAGCAATTTAAAAGCTGGCACGATCCAGTGTATCTCATATTCAGAGCTTTGCACAGGTCTCCACACACATGGTGCCATGGCACCCGTGCCTCAAATGCCATTTTGCATGGAGCCCGCCACAGTGGTGCATGCCTGCTGTGCCTGCAGTCCTCCCACAGGCATTACATGCACCTTCCCACATGCTTTTGCCAAACAAACACGTACCTGCCATTCAGCAGCTAGGCCCAGTTTAAACCTGGGTTTAGGTGTGGGCTGCCAGTTAAGGTCATTGATGCATTCAAGGGGATATAGGTGGGCCCCCAGCTACACACGTGTTCCAGAGAGCACCAGTGTTTGGGTGAGCCCTGCAGCGCTGCCCATCAACTTACCTTTCACAGTGGCTTCCAGCTGTAAACCCACGGCAGTTCAGGCATGCTCCGGTCGCTGGGTTGCAAAGCTCCGCGTGGCCGTTACACAGGCAAGGGCGGCAGTGGGGGAATCCAAAGTACCCAGCCAGGCACTGGCTGCAGCGCTGGCCGCCCACCTCCCGGCGGCAGGAGCACTGCCCCGTCACCTGGTCGCACAGCCCGCTCAGAGAGCCTTGTGGGTGGCACTCACATGCTGGAAAACACCAGAAGCAACACTGTGTCCTGAACGTATTCCCACCAATACATCCACTCATCACTGACACTGCTTGAAGGCAGTGCGAGCAGCGGGGATGGAAATTACATTACTTGTACAAACATTTTTTGTATTGTTTCACATATAATAGTGAATTCAAAGCCATAAAAAGGTGGGGTGTGCATGAAGAGACAGATAATGGTGCTGGTGCTGGCTGCCAAGTACTCACCGTAGCAGCCGTGGAAGCCGAAGCCATAGCTGCCTGCAGAGCAGGTGTCACAGCAGCGTCCCACAACGTTGGCTTTGCACTGACACTGGCCCCCCAGTTTACTGCAGCTGGCATTCAGAGATCCTTGGGGGTTGCACTTACACGCTGCCAAGGGGAAAGAAAATCAAAACAGGTTTGGTTATAAAGGAGTGTGACTGGTCTCATAAACTGGACTTAAATATAGGAAGGAGAGAGCTTGATTATTCTCATCAGGGGTCCACTAACCACTGGTGGCCATGGCTTGGATTATTTGATGCTGTAATGATGGTGTATCAAGCACCAGGACAAGCCTTGATATTGGAGCTGCCACATTTAGGGCACTGCCTTCAGCACATTTTTGGGATAGGACAGAAGACAGCATAGCAAAATGTAGATCCAAAATGAAGATATCATGAAGTCTAGAAGGGTTTGATATAAATCTATGTCTAGCTGCAGCACTGGACATAACCTGCAAGCAGAACTTAGCCTGGGTATTGTTTGCTGCTTTCTGGACTAACTTGGACTAACTTGTTAAATGAAGCTGGTCTGCTAACTCAGAGGATGTTTGTCCAGGATGCTCAGATGCCAGTGCTAGAAAGCCAAAGTGCCATGTTTCATTGAGGGAATCCCATCACTATAGGAATTGAACTAATGTGGAGTCAGCACAGCCCAAACTTAAATGAGAGGAGTCTGTGGCTGCACAGCCATGGCCACATCACATGATGTGTGAGTGAGGCATCAGTCTGTCTAAAAATAGCCCAAATCAAGCAGACGCTATCAGGTCCATTGGAGGCAAGGCCAACAAAGTTGTCCAGAAAGGCCCCTCCTGTTACTGGAAGTGCAGAGAAGCTCCATTTCTCTGGGCTCAACACTAGGGAAGTCTCCTGAGACACTGTGCCCAGCTGCCCTTTTCACGGTGGGTCCAGGAGACTACCTGGGACTTCAAACCCCAACTGCCACTGCCCTCTTGCTTGAACACCATCAAGGTTTTCTTGGTGAGTCTCTTCCAGCACATAAACTTGTGTGTCATCATGCCTGAAGTCCTACCAGGGCATCCAGCTGGCCTGCGGCATCTAGGGAGTGAGCTTAAAAAATCCTTTGTCATTTTACAGAGGCCAGAAAAGTAGGAAAGTTACTGCTTTGACCATTTGGTGAAGCTGCATTGGAATGCTCTTCAGAAAACACACAAGCACTGCTATGGTCCCTATTACACTGCTCCACAAAGCTTATCAGGTTAAGATGGACTCTGAGAGTCATGTCACCAAAAGGTGTTTGCAGTGCATTCTGGGTTCAGTGGGATGTATACTGCATGTCCATACACACCAGACGCTGAGTGGCTTCACTTACCTACACCACCATGGGCTGAGAGCTCTCCAGTCAACACATCCTACAAACTGAAGGGAAAAACAGTAACTGTCCAACAGAGGGTTGCTCCTTACCGACGGCGCCATTGTGAATACGGGCTGACATGCTGGCTATCAGCTGTGCGCACGCTTCGGGCAGGATGTGAGGCCCAACTTCTGATGCAATTTCAATACAGTGATACTTCTGGTACTCGTCTAAATCCTTTTCACTGCATAAGTTCTCCACAGAGCTGATTCTGGGAATAAGTCCAAGCTTTGACGTTCAGAGGAAAAAGAAAATATTTTTGCTTAGATGTACCGAAAACCAGAATTTCCCACATTCTCTTGCTGTGCTCTGCATTTCAAGGACAGAGGCCTGGAGCACTGCTTTTCCAAATCTGCTCAGTCATCTAAATTCACATTTATTCTGAAGGTCTAGACATTCCCTGAGTTCTTCAAATAAAAGAGACTGTGTATAAAAAAGTCAGATTATAATAAGAAGTCAGATATATGCTCAAACTCTTTTTTGCTTCTAAGAGATGCTGTGTTGATGACTCTAAAAGCAGTATCTGGCCAAAATTTTTACTTGTATTGCTGAGATAATCAGCAGAAGGTTCTATGTCCAAGTATGGCCAGCCCTTGTCAGGTCCAGTTCTACAGAAATAATTAGAGGAATGGACTTAAAAACATTTTTCTGAAGAGAAAGACCCAAAACTAACACCCAGATTCTAACTTGCTGGAAACTTGGGAAATGTCTGGACCTGATTCCCAGGAAAGTACAGAATTAATTTTACTTTTCTGATGTCATCTTTAAATATACCCATGATTTTTAAAATTAGATTCAGACAAATTATAGAGATTTTAAAAAACCCTAAGTGATGAAGAACTGTATGAATCCCTAACCACAGCATCTTGTCAGCATATGTGGAGTGTCCTCATAGTAAATGAGTGACAGATAGAGAAATGTACTCTGACTATTAACATATGCAACAAGTATGACTTGATGAGCTATTATGGTACTGTTCCATGAAAATTAAAACAGCAGAAAAAATTCTGTCTTTTCATACAAAAACATGCAAGCACAGAAGCACACTTTGCTGAATTTCTATTAAAACACACAATAAATGATTTAAAATATTTTTAGTAAGTTCTGTGTAAAAAAAACCAATCACACTGGTATAAATACACCCTCAAATTAATTTTGACAGAACTACTCACTGAGTCAATCAAGATGAACGATTTTGCCTTTGGGTCAGAGGCAGAGGGCTGAGAAAAATACACGTCCACAGAATATCCTGTTCCTGGCTCCAGGCAGACTGGAGTTTGCAGAATTGCAATCCTGTTTAGCAGAAATAAAGCACTGTTGTAGCCAGGAGTTGGGACAAGGCAAGTTTAGGGGATGCTGTGAGCTCTCTCTCCCCTCTGTGCCTGCCCCCTGAGGCCTGCAGCCCTGAGCAAGGCCTGCTGCTGCTGCTGCTGCAGGGAGCGCACCCGGCCCCACTGCCCGACGGCTTCGGGAATGCTGCGTAACTTCTGCCTGGATGGTTCACCAAATGCAACTTAAACCTGGTGTGATTAAACTGAATATGGCAGGTTTAACTACTTCAAGCAATGGAATTTGCAACTCAACTGTTCAGATTTGTGCTTTCCTGTCCCTGTTTGATCAAGACTTGGGTCATATCCTCTTGGCTTCTCTCTGTTATTTACATAGGTCCAAGCTGAAAAGCTGGTTTTGAAAATAGGCCAGGACAGTGACTTTAAGTCAATATTTCCTTTCTATACTGAAATAGCTGCAGTTGGATTTTGGCCAAAGCAACGACTAACCCCAGCAGGATCTCGGGCTGCTCTCCTGACTTGGGCAAACCTTTGCCACACTAGAGCATCAGACTCTTCCTTAGAGCCTACGTGGTACTGTGGTGTGACAGCAGCAGGAAACACCACACATGTTTCTAATATTCCCACTTTCCCATACATCTATTTCTCTGCATTGCTTCAGTAGAAGATTTGCACATGGAAAATCTACAGGCAAAAGGACAGGAATAGTCAGACCTTTTTGCAGCTGGGAGAGGCAATGCATGTGGCTCCTGTGAAAGGCCCTTGTTTTTGCAGCGTTGACTTGACAAAACACCAATGGGCTGGACGGCAACACTCGCCAGCCAGTCTTCCAAGGACTACAAACAAAGGACAAAAATGGTCATTTTTCACATCTGAAAAAAACCACTTTCTCTTTGCCAGGGTTAACGAAAGCCATCTGAATGATTGCTCACTGCAGTGACAAAACACATTTTCTCTTTGTTCTTTACTGGACTGAAAAATGTTGTTTGTGAAAAATGCATCGAATTTGCAATGGCTAATTGAAGAGCAGAGATGGAAATGGGACCTCAGCTGGTGCAAATGGAAACAGTTCTGTTAAAGTCATTGGAGTTGTTTCCTTTCTTAGCACAGTGTTGTCCCAGAGATATCCTTCATTATTTTCCTCCTCTCACATCTAATAAGGAATAACAAACATAAAAGACTTTGTAACAAAAAATTCAACTGTTTCATCTAATCCTTTGAAGGAAAAAGCTACGTCAAACCAGCCCACTACAAAATTGTTCTCATGTTTCAAGACACTGGCAGTTTTGTTTGCCTTAAAATGACAGTAAGAGAACAAAATACAATAGACAGAAGGAGGATCTTGAGTGGTGGGATTGTCCCAGAGAGCTGCAAAGGGAAAGACCAAGGTATGTACAAGTACTGGTACCAATAAAACACTTGCCTGTGTTTTTGAAGACACAGGTACAGGCTAGGCTTTAACCAGATTTGAGTACACAGATTTCCCTAGACATGTCTTCATCATTGAAAAATCTTTTCCAGGCAAAAAAAATTAGATTTTGGCTATTTTTTTTCCTACAATTTTCACAACATCTCAGAGCCCAGCTGGAGCAACTGGGAAGCTGGATATCTGCAAAAGCCCTGGATGAATATCTATACAGATCACTCCTGCCTGTGCACATTTTCCTGCCCATAAATCCCAGCTAGAAATACAGGATGCCCATCTGAAAGGAGTTCCAGAAGACAAAATCTTGGCTGATGCTTAGAAAACACTTGTTGTGCTGATTTTTCTGATTTGAATGGAAAGGGTTAAGGGGATCGGTGAAGGATATGTTACTTGGTTGATAAGGATGAAAAGGCAAACAGTTTTCATTTTAAACATAAAGAGTGGAACAATGTGCTGTATCCTATTATTGACAAAATAGATCCTGCATCTATCACAACATCACAAGATACACAAGCCATCACAAGTACCTCAGGTTCATAACGAATCGTGATATCAAAGTCCATAGCAAAGGGGACATTGTTGATGGCAAATCTGAGCCCAGCTCCGCTGGGAACGCGGGCGAAGCCGGGTCCTGTCCACGTGACAGACCGACCGGCACTAGGCTGCCTGAAAACCACCGTCACTGCTGAGTCCTGCCCGAACTGCATTGCACCCTGCAAAGACACTGACATGTTCAACAACACACAGAGTCAAATTACAAAAAACCACATTCAGAATAGAGAAAGCAAATATTTTTGCCATGTTGTTTCCTTATTTCAGACGTCAGTCAGCCTCACTTTCTGAACAAGCTCGAGACAATTTAAGAAGTCTCCCAAGTGTAGGATGTTTAGGATCACATATCAATAAAACCCTCCCACAACTTTGCCACAAAAGCAATGAGAGTGACTAGAATAATCCACCCATTTTAACTTGGAGAAGAGGAGACTTAGAGGAGAACTCATCGTTCTCTACAACTACCTAAAAGGAGGTTGTGGTGGGGCTGGTGTTGATGTCTTCTCCCAAGTAACTAATGACAGGACAAGAGACAATGGCCTCAAACTGCACCAGGGGAGGTTTAGATTGGATATTAGGAAGAAGTGTGGCTAGGCACTGTAACAGGCTGCTCAGGGTTGTGTTGGAGTCACCATCCCTGGAAGTGTTCAAAAAACGAGTAGATGTGGTGCTTCAAGACATGGTCTAGGGATCAGGGAGATGTTGGATAAAGGTTGGACTTGATGATCCTAAGGGTCTCTTCCAACCAAAATGGTTCTATGATCTCTGCATATTTGGCATCTCCAAGCATTCACATCACAAAACTTAAACAGATTAGGCTTGATTTCATGCATGGCTGGACTTTTCATTACAAGCTGAATAAATAAATATCAACACTTAAAATGACAAAGCTGGTAGCATTTAAATGCAGTAGGTACCATGTTAATGTCTTGGTAAAGTTGTTGGAAAATCAAAAATGTTGGAAATGTCTTGCAAGGAAAACAACAAAAAAAGATTTTACCTTCAATGGGGCCTCTCCTCTTCTAAACAGTTCACTGAACCTGAGTCCACAATGGCACTGGACATAGCAGAGCCAGCCTGTTGGTGTGAATTATAAAATGTCTGGCCCAATTGTGTAACAAAAAAATTGATTTTATTTGTGTCAGGACTGTAATGTCTAGGACTGCAAATCTCACATGCTCAGACATTTCCTTGCCCTCTGTTGTAAAGCAAAATTATAGTATTTGGTGAATCTTAAGCAACTACTCAGGTACCAATTTACCTGTTCCAGTCCAGATTTTCTTACAGTTCGTTTCTTGCTCCTGTTTAACACAATCTTTCCGTTTTCAATCATGAACTCATAACCTTGCTTCTGGAAGTAGATGTCACACCTTGGAAGAGTGCTTGGTTTAACCTATGAAGTAATGAGAGAGGGGCAACACTGTCTCAACAACTTTGAAGGGTAAGTAAGCAGCTAAATGAAAATCCACATTCTTAAAACAAGCTCTATTCTCTGCTGAGTGAACCTCCAAACTAAGGCCCAACAGCTGCTGGAAAACCTTTTCCCTCACTCCCTTAAAATTAACTTTCACTTCCTCTCATAGGCTATGTCCCAGACATCTGTTTTCCATTTAATTATTAGACTGTAGGATGATTACTGGTTGTGATTATAGCTAAATATTTGCGGATGTGACCTGCAAATAAACATTTTTTTATTATTCCTTCTCTATAGCTTCTGGACAACACATCAGAGAATGAATGTTAGTAAAAACATAGGCAGTGGAAGGGGTGCATTCCAGACATGTACTCTGCATGGGGAACAACTACCCTCATGTTGAGGAGGGAAAAAAATAAAGAAAAATGATTTTTTCTAAGAACATTACAGCTGGATGCCAAATTCTTGAGGAAATTGGGCTACAATCAGTGCCATTCTTTCAGGCAGCAGGAATGAGTCCAATGGAACAGAGAAGAATTTGATTCTTCCCTTGATGGAAATTCCCAGAAATATCACACTTCCTGATAGCTGTTGGCAACTCAAACACTTTCCTCTAATTTAAATAATTAAATTAATTTCTCTAATTCATGCTAGACCAGTCCACACTTGAGGAGCAGGAAAGACAGCTTTGCAGGTCACACCATGCTGTAGCAACTGTCCCTTGGTAACAGCGAATTATGGATAGTCATGTCCATGAAGAACTGAGAACAGTCAAGGGACTTGCTTTTTATCTTCCAGCTGAAGAGCTGCTCTGGCTGCTCCCCAGGCAAGCTCCTCAGCCTCAGCTCCTGTGCTACCACCACATGGATCCCCTGTTGGAACAACACCTAAAAAGCCAACTACGTACCAAGGGTGCAGAACCAGAAAGGGGTTTTGCATACTCAGCTTCATAAATATAATAATCCAGGGGTAAAAAGAAGTAGCCTGGGGCTGGCTCGTTACACTGGCGGCTCACGATGTTGGGAAGACACTTGCACTGACCGTCCTTCGGTGAGCACCTAGGGTAGGAGTTGGTAAAGGGAGAACATCAGAGTGAGGCATGGCTGGATCCTCACAGCATCAGAGCAGCTCAGCTCCACCCTTGTTTCAGCTTTGCTTCATTTCTTCCATTGTTGGATCACCTCCCCTATTAAATTCCTTCCTACCACCCACCCTTGCTGTTGCCAATGCTGGATTTATTCAATGTTACTTTTTCATCACTTACGAGTCACGACATGCTTTGTCTTTCTCTGTCCATTCTACACCTGAAGCACAGATCCTTTTGTTTCCTGAGCATCTGTCACAATCTATTCCTGTATCTGTTTCTATATCTATTATTGTATCTATCGCTATTCTTAAGCATCTATCACAGGCAAGTTTGGAGGCAGGGCATGATATCAGAAGGACCTTTCATTTGATGCAATATGGTAGTTTTCATATATTTACACTCTTATGAAACACATCAGATGATTACTAGTGTTGATTTACCTGCTCATAAGGACCTGCTCTACAGCATTGAAATCTGAAGTCTAACAGCAGTAGTGAAGACCCCAACAGACTTCTGGAGGAGCTCAACCAAAACCAAACTTGCTTCTAAACTTATGTATTTTGAATAGGAACCAGGACCTCAGGAAAAAATAAGATATTTCTAGCTTTTAAAGTAGACGTAGGAAGCTAAGTTAAAAATGTCACCTCTAATTTATTTCTAATTTGTATTAATGTTTGGGCCTCTGGTTCTCTCAAGCCATGCAGTTTATATTTTATATTAAAAGACCCCTTTGCTTAAGCTGATTTAATGTTGGCTTCAAAAGAAAAAGGTAAATCTCTTTATCACAAACAAATTTCCAAGATTCCAACCCAACTTTACACTGTTCGTATATGATGAAATTACATTTACAGTCTACTTTCCCATTTGTAAGGAGACTCTATTAACCTAATAAGAAAATCTAGCATAAGAGTTTATAAAATTAAAACCAAGAAAGAACTTGAAGAACATTAACTTACAAGTTATTCTGGGATCCACCGATGTCACAGTCACATGGAGAACAGCCATACAAGCTGTTACCAATACCCCAGTATCCTACCTGGGATAAAAAGATAGTGAGGATGATGGAGCAGTGGAACAGGCTGCCCAGAGAGGTTCTGGAGTCTCCTTCTCTGGGTTCTTTCAAAACCCGCCTGGATGGGATCCTGTCAGACCTGCCCTAGGTGAACCTTCCTTACTTGGGGGGTTGGACTAACTGATCCCCAGAAGTCCCTTCTAACCCCTACTATTCTGTGATTCTGTGGAAGATTTTTTGTGGCAAATATTTAAGTATGTAAAGCATAACAGAACTTATTCCCCTGGCAGAACGATGCTTTAGAGCACTACTGTGCTGCTGTCTGTGCGTGGCCATGGGAGGTTGCTTCTCTTACCAGATTGCATGGGTGTTCTGCCAGTGCAAGAAGAGGCAGACATTTACCCATTTCTGCAAGTTGCTCTGTAAACAGCAAAGATGGTCTGAGGACACGATTTTGCATTTCCTTTCCTTCCTGGGAGTGCTTGTCCTAGTGCAATTTAATTGCACAAATATTTCCAAGCAGTAAAAATGAACCAGATATGTCAATGCAAAATAGGAGCATAGAGCTGTAAAACTATTGTGAATTTTGCCTAAATGTTTGCTTTTCTGACAATGAAAAGGTGGGAAATGAGAGAGGAGACTTCTAAAAACACATGCAGTAGTAACAACAAGAGCCAAGTACGCACGAGGCATTTTTCACAGCGTAGTCCAGTGGTGAACCGCTGGCAGAGGCACTGCCCTGTGCCAGGATCGCAGACGGAGAAGGACAAGCTGCCAGAGGGGTCACAGTTGCAGGCTGCAGGGAGAGAAATGTGTGGTTACCTCTGCAGGCCCCAGGGACAGCAGCAGGACTGGCATTTCCTTTAGATGTGTTGTCAGCATGACATGCAGTGTCCGTCCTCCGGACAGGTGCTCTGCAGATGGACATGCCCTGGCACCTTACAGCCCTCAGACTGCCCTTGGGGAATGGACATTTCCTCAATGAGTACCCTCTCCAAGGTGAGCAGGGGCCCTGGCAGAAGTCCGGTGAGGTGTTTTGCATGTGCTATGTGCTGATCTGCACTGCTCAGTCCTTGCATGTTGCTGAGTTCCACGCTGTGGGCATAACCATGGTGTGCTTATAAACCCACAGTGCACCTGGGTAGGGGTGGGATGTGTCTTTCAGTGAGCCTCTCGGAGGAGCAGCCAGCTGGAAGCACCATGGCAAAGCTGCAGCTCCTGCCACCTCAACACTGCATTGTGCAGTGCAGAGTCCAACTATCCTACCAGCCTGTCTGTGGCTTTTCATTCACACTGATTTTGATGGCAAAATAATTTTAATGTGTTTTATTTTCCCTTTTCAATTAAATTGCATATTTAACAATACTTCCATTAACAACAGCTAGATCTTTTAAGTGATTTTGCATCTTTTCAGTCTCAGATGCTGCACCAGGAACATTAAATTACACTGACATTAAATTATAGTAGGCAACTGGGTATTTTGTGAAGCAGGTAGTGCATTAATGTGTGCATCTGTGCATTCATCTACCCCCATCTCTTAAAAATGCTTTGGAAAGAAGAATAAAAGAGGTGGTTTACTTACGCTGGCAGCCCAGGGGGTCACTGCCACTCAGCCCATAGTAGTTTGCCCTGCACTTGTCACAGTGGACACCCTCCACGTTCTCCTTGCAAGGACACTGGCCCGCAACCGTTCCCAGAGCAGGATCTGTGTGGCTCTCGCACGCGCCGTTGTGCAACGTACCTTCTGGGTCACAATTGCAGGCTACAGGTGTGGTCAAGGAGACACATAAAAATGTACATTTAGATACAAGCATGAAAATGCAATTATAGAGCTGAAGGTAGGCACAAATTCAGGGTTCTTGTAAAGATTAGAGACGTTCAAGCTCTGCTCGCTGTGCTGGATGCTTTACAGTTAATATACAGCCACTCTTAATAAATATTCTGAGAATGTTTCCAAGATCTGCTTTTTCTCTGGAGAGAGTTAGTTTTCACTTTGGAAGAAATTTACCCTTTGCTTTGAGTTAAAATAGGCATCACTCATCCACTCCCTATCCTCTCCAGAATACCCGGGGGGGGAGCATGCCCCATACTTTTGGGAATGCTCTCATGAAAGGGTCGCAGCAGTACCACACATGAGCCACTTCACCAGAGCTGGTCTGAGCTGACCATGGCTGAACTATTTACTGGAAGCAATGGATTCATCATGGGACACTGCCTTCATTATGCATCCCATTTTTTCCTATGACACTACCCATTTCTTACAGCAGAGTTGACATCTACCACACCACTCCCCTGGGTAATCACCCCTTAACGATTTTTCACTCCAATCAATTACTACAATTAAATTGCAGTCAGATCATTTTTCCCATCCTGTGTTAATTCTGAATTTAGCTCATCTTCCAGAAGAAGGGCTTTTATGCCTGAAATACTATTTTTCTTGCATATGGCAGGTATCTAGCAAAATTTTTTATTCTTCCCATCATTTTGCAGCTCTTCTGTAATCCCTGACAATCACAGAAACAGCAGCACTGCTGCTATTCATCCTTATATTAATGTTGTTCAAGAAAGATGACAGTCCTGCTGGATTTCTAAGCTGAGTTTAGCAAAGACTTGAAATATGCAGTTCTTTTTACAATGGTGCTGTCATGCAGGTACTTTATAAGGCAGTTTGGATATTATAGGTTTGGTAACATTTTTACAACCATATGAACATTTAAGCATGGGACTGCCATAGGGTTCAGAGCAAAGAGAACCAGAACCACTTTGTTTTGAGTCATTCTTACAGAAGCTAAAAAAGGGAAGCTTACGGAGGCACGCCTGGGGGTCTGAGATGACTTTGAGTGGATCCTGGTAAAAGAAACGTTTGCACTGGTCACAGTGTTGCCCTGTGGTGTTGTCCTGACAGTCCTCACAAACACCACCGCTGACCCTGCCGCTGGCCTGATACATGGCCATGTCAAAGTGGCATCTGTCAGAGTGGCCATTGCAGTTACACCCTGAAACCAAAACAAACAGTGAGGTATTTCACATCATGACTCCTATTATTATGGTCTTGCCACCACTGCTGCCAGCTGTTAAGACAGGGTTACTTGATACTTGCATGATTTCAATGCCCCAGCAAGATTACAGCTTCCCAGGCCTTGTGCTTTACAGCTGGGGGGAAATGTTGGAGACTTAGGACAGAACTGAGCCCTACACTGGGAAAAGTACCCACACAGGTGAGCATGCCTGATATGCAGTGGGGAAGACTGCTCCATGAAAGAAAGATCTAACTGAATATTTGTTACAGATCCTAATATATTATTATTGTACAACCTACATTACTAATTATTGTGGAAATAAATAATTTAGCCTTGTCTAAATTCTTCTTTCATTCACAAGAAAGAGCCTATGCAAACCAATGAATTTTGTTAGGGTTTTGTTTGTTTGTTTGTTTTCATTAGTTGCTTTTCTCTCCCTTTATTGTTTTTTTTCTCTTTATGAAAAATAAAAGCACGAAACAGCTCTCCTTCTTGTAGGGTAACACAGCACTGATGGATACAGGAACTCAGCTATTTTTCTAGATGATGCATGGAAAAGTCTCCCTCCCAGATACTTGGCTATCCCATTATGCATTGGGCTGGGAATGTGATATTTCCACCCCCCAGCTATTAAAAAAGAAAATAATATGTTTGAGTTACGTTTGCAAGCATTATCTTGTATCCCTTCAGCTGGTCTCCAGGGAGCATCATTGTAGAAATCTTTACATCTTTCACAAGACAAACCTTCAGTGTTATGGTGACAGATACATTTCCCGTGGACCTGCAACATGGCGAGAACAGAGGAGAGGAGAGGAGAGAGGACTGTTTGAGGTATGCCAGCAAGATCAGGAAAATTAAAAGCTCTTTGGCTCCCTCAGCTGACATAATTCTCAGTTATTTGAGTAAAAGGACTGTAGAATAGCTGGAAAACTTTAACCAAATAATTTTAAAGCCACTGATCAACATCTAGAAAAAAATAGTTCTAGAGATATCAAAGGAGACTTCAACCTTTCAAATTCTCTCTCCCTACATGTCTCAATATTGAGATATGCATTTTCTGGGAGAAAAAAGCCTCTTGTTCCCAGGGGAAAGAATCTGCAATCATGTTCCTGAATTTTTTAATAATTCATTTTTCATGGGTTAGCTTTGCATTATCAGCTATTCTTCATGCCAATGCCTCCTCTCCCACTGCAGAGCCCCGAGCCCAGCTGGAGTGTGGAATGCACCCAACAAGTGGCCATTCAAGTCTGCACACACCACAGGCTACTTACTGCATTACATTTGCACCATTACAGCTCTGGTATTTTGCTGCTGTTATCAACATGTCTTGTCTCAGTTGCTAGTGCCAACAAAGAGCACAGCTTCTGAGCAATCCAGCCCAGAGTTTTAAAGGAAGAAGCCGCATTGAAACATTTACATCAGATCCAAAGATCATCAGAGATCTTCCTTTCCCTCCCTCCCTCCATCTCTTCCCTCCCCCAAAATACTAGGTAGGGATTGCCCTTGTTGGAGGCAGCGTTAACAACGCACCATCCCAGAATGATGGAAAACATCTCCCCGCACATTCTGCATGGGATCACACTGGCTGGCATGGCCATTGCAAAAGCAGCTGCCTCGCACAACCATCTCATAGACAGCATAGTAGTACTTCTCCAGAGGATCACTGTGCCTTCTCCCAAGCAGAGCATCCCCAAGGGTGTGGAGTTTAGTAAAATTGATCCTTAGGTTCGTCAATGTAATGAGCTCTGGAAGGAAAGAAGAGAAGTCAAGAGCCTCAGTTCACTCGAAAATGAACAGTATGAAATTTTCAGCTTGGATCAGTCATTCAAGAATTCCCTCATACTGAAGAAACAGTGAAAATGACTTAATATTAACTGAGATCAGCAACCCATACAGGTCAGAGAAAGGACCCACTCCTGGCACACAGCTGCCTATGCATTAGTACCCTCCTTGGTATAGCTCCGGGCAGGGCCAACCTGTATTTTCCCAGCCACTGCCTTCGTGGGTTCACGTAAACCTCTGGGACTGCTCCCAACAAGCAGCATGGACTGGGCCACTTGATCCAAGAAGCAAGGACAGTTTAGCTGCATGGATGAGCTCTGCAGAGCTGTGTCACTTCCCCTCAGGGCCAGAAAGCAAGACTGGCCTATTTTATTTATTAATACAGATGTCTCAGTGAGATCTTTAGGTACCTAATTTTCAATATGGTTGACTTATATCAGCTGAGCTGCTGACACCTTCAGTGTACAAAACCAGCAACACCAGCAAAGTATCTCTGGAGAAAACCTGTACTGTCCATACCTTGGATATATGGCACATATGGATCTTCTATTTCAAAGCTGGGATCCAAAGCTTTTAAAACAACCTGCAAAACAAATATAGCTCTATAGATCACTGAGGCTATTCTTTTTTGATATAAAGACTGTCACCTGAGACCTATTAGTTACTAATTGCACTTTACTGATTGCATAAAAGAAAAGAACAAGGCTGTCGCCCTGATGCAACAAATGCTCTTACCCTTTCAACATGGCCTTGGCTGAGCAAGGCAAGAAGACCTTCTGGTGGATTGATGCATCAGGAGGAAGGAAAAGCAGTGCCCTAGAGTGATGTAGAGATGGGATGAGCGCCCACCAAAGGGATCAAAGGACAGGCCACTGCCTTTAGTGGTAGAGGCTGATGGGTAGTCAAGATCTTTGATGAGGGGGACTTTGATGTGAATTTGGAAACCAAAAAAGAGCACTAGAAAATTTTGCACATGTTGTGTTATTAATTCATTTGGGTCTGAAACTGAGGGTGAAAGACAGTGTTTGTCATGTCTCAGAACCTGCGTAAGTGGATCTGATGGATACAGACAAGAGACCTTCAGCTCCAGAAAAATAGTCACATATGATCTGAACTCATAAAAACACAGACACTTGGCAATACCTCGCCTTCCGTGGAGGGCTCGATGTCTGAATATCTTGAATCACAAATGACGTCTCCAACGCTTTTTGCTGGGCCAGAAGAGATGTTGGGAAAAGAAGCTGCACAGTCCTGTGCAAAATATCTAAACGCTTTCCAGGTCTGACCAAAGTCAGTGGAGCGCTCAACCAGCATTGCTGCAGGACGAAATGTCTGCAAGAAACATAATTTCAAGAATTCCTTAACCAGATATTGATAAGATATTTCAGGGGTTGTTGTACTGACATTCCTTGTTTGGGGGATGACAACAATTGTCAATTAAAATTCTGTGTTTGGAAGCTTGCAGGCTCACTACAGGGCTACTGTGCTGGTTACATGATTCCTTCAGGAAGATGGATTCTTCATTCAAAACACTCTCTAGTAAAAGGAAAAGGAAACCGTCCATATAGATAAAAGATTACTTTCTAAGTAAGAAAGTTTACTATAACAATGTAGGAATTTTGTAGGAAAAAAAAAAAATCCATCTGGATCATAATGAATAGATATGAGAAGGCTGAACTAAATTTGAAAGAGCAACTGGAGTTTAGAGATGTCCTAAATTTTTAGGGCTTAATTTTGCAATTAAATTTATTTTCAGCTTTAATTCTCAGATTTATAGAAAATAGGACCAGAAGGCACAAGAATAAGAAGCTATTCAGTCTATCCTCCTCCCCTAAGGCAGGATCAACTACAACTTAACCATACTTGACAGGTGTTTATCTAACCTGTTCTTACAAACCTCTAAGGATGGAGCTTTCACTGCCTCTCTAAGCAATTTATTCTTGTGGTTAAGCAATTAGTGTATAACATTACATAAAAGCTTTGGTAAACAATGTACCTTAAAAGTCAGGATAAGATGGCTGAACTGGAATAAAGTTTCTAGGTCCAATCTAATGCTGACATGGTCAACACCTGGAAAGAGAATGAAAATGAAATTAAGAGCACAATGCACACGTTGGAGAGGTTCCTGGAACAGCTTTCCTGTGGGGAATTTAAAGACGCTTTTTCCAGCACAGCAGCCAGGTTCTTTAGGGCACCCCCTGTGCACAAACCCAGTGTGCGACTGGATTGTTCTCTCGAGGGCAATGCGATGTTGCTGCCTTTCTGGCACTGGCATTGGCAATGCTGCATGTCACTGAGACTGCAGGAGATGGTTAAAGGTCCTGTTCAGATCATTCAGACTGTAGGTGATGGTGACAGTAAGGTCTGCCTGTATCCAGCTAGATTTTAAAAAAATCCATCCAAATCATTCACATCTGTATGACACATCCCAGGGCTTCTGCTGACCAGGCTGTGCATGGGACCTCATTCTGGAATAAAGATGGGGAGAGCAAGAAAAGGTCCTCTCACAGCTGACCTACAGCTTTATTGGCAGTGGTGTCCAAAACTTGTGACAGTTCCTTGCTAAAAACCATGAAAAAACAAGGCTTATGAGTTTTTAGTTGGACATCCAAAATTGGGGTAACAGTATCTTAATTTTTCTATGCCTTAATTTCCAACCAGTCAAATATTTTTTATATATTTATTGTATGTCAAATAAGACAGAGTAAATGCTATTCCTCCTAACACACCTTCACAGGGAAGTTGTAAGGATAATATCTTCATCGGTGACATAGACAGCGGGATCGAGTGCACACTCAGCAAATTTGCAGATGAGTGGTGCAGCTGACACCCTAGAGCAATGAGATGCCATCCAGAGGGACCTGGGCAAGCTCAAGAAGTGGGCCTGTGTGAACCTCATGAAATTCAATGAGGCCAAGTGCAAGGTCCTGCACCTAGATCAAGGCATTCCCTGGTATCAATACATTCTGGGGGATTAAGGGACTGAGAGCAGCCATATGGAGAACTACTTGATGGTACTAGTGGATGAAAACCTAGACGTGAGCTGGCAACATGCACTTGCAGCTCTGAAGGTCAAGCATATCTTGGGCTGCATCCAAAGCAGCATAGCCAGCAGGTCGAGGGAGGTGATTCTGCCTCTCTGCTCTGCTTTCACAAGACTCCACCTGGAGTACTGCATCCAGCTCTGGGGCCCTCAGCAAAGGAAAGACACAGACCTGTTGGAGTGGGTCCAGAGGAGGCCACAAAAATGATCAGAGGGATGAAACAGGCTGAGAGTCGCGGTTGTTCAGCCTGGAGAAAAGAAGGCTCCAAGGAGACCTTACTGCAGCCTTCCGGTACTTAAAGTGGGCTTATAAAAAAGATGGAGACAACTTTTTTAGTAGGGCCTGTTGTGATAGAAGAAGGGGTAATGGTTTTAAACTAAAGAAGGATAGATTCAGACAATATACAGGAGAACTTTTTTATGAGGGTGGTGAAACACTGGCACAGGTTTCCCATAGAGGTGGTAGATGCCCCATCCCTGGAAACATTCCAGGTCAGGTTGGAGAGGGCTCTGAGCAATCTGATCTAGTTGAAAATGTCCCTGCTCAATGCAGGGGGTTGGACTAGGTGACCTTTGAAGGTCCCTTCCCAACCAAACTATTCTATGATTCTATGATATCAGTGAAGAACTGCTACAGAGAAGCTTGCAACAAAATTAACATGTGGCAATAAGGGTGCTGATAGCCAGGCTTTATGCAACAATCTCCTAAATTATTAGTGCTTTACAGTGCAAGTACTATTTTTTTTTAAATGGACATTTACACAGTCTGTCATCACACATCTATAGGCAAATGTGCCTTGTGCCACAAATCACATTTCCCTGAAGGGCACATACCCTGGGAAAAATATACGGCCACAGTGTATAACAGAGCTGCAGGCCCTCTGGTCAGCTCTCAGACATACTGTGCTTAAAATTTGTCTGTAAAAAACCAGAATTTCTGAAATCCTATATTGCTACACACAAATAAGTTTAAATCACTCAGTATTATCAAATCAAAGAATAGATGCAGTTTAGTTTCATTGTTTTGGGAAGGCAATGTGGTGAATGTCAATTCCATAAAACTCACAGTAACATTTTGCAGTAGTATGTTCTCAAAGACACTTACCATTTTCTGACTGCCACCACTTCTTTTTCCTATCAGGCTCAAAAGTTGTGATAACATTTTCAATCATGTGGCTGTTGTGTTGTGTATAGGGATTATATGGATATCTGGAATCACAGAGAAAGCACTTCTGTTCTGCCTAGAAAACAAGACGAGCAGAATAAAAGATTAATTTGGTCTCTTCTCTAAAGAACTGGTGGATGTACACATATATATTCCATGGCAAGACTGGAACCTGTCATGTTGCTTTGGGTGCCTGTGTTTTCATATATAAGCCCAAGAAAATCATCATATGCACAAAGCATGCATATAGTAAAGGTTGGCCTCGGTTTGCCCCAGGCAAACTCTATAAAAAACACACTTTTTCAGTTGTAGAGAAGGGATCTCAGTAAGAGCAAAGAAATAGT
Source organism: Brachypteracias leptosomus (assembly GCA_013401335.1). NCBI lineage: Eukaryota > Metazoa > Chordata > Aves > Coraciiformes > Brachypteraciidae > Brachypteracias > Brachypteracias leptosomus. The sequence goes on along the minus strand of VYZX01027707.1, from coordinate 98,094 downwards.
TTGTCAAAGTGTTGATTCTGGGTTTAGCTGCCAGAGGGTTTGTCTTGCAAGAGTTTCTCGGGATAAATCTGTTTTTTAAAAGTTGAGCTTATATTCACATCTTATAAAGGCTGTAGAAACTTTCAGCCAGAGATGACAGTGAGGAGGCAGAGGCGATACAAGGGAGGACTGGATCTTTCAAAATCTAAAGAAGCCTTGAAAAGAAACATTCACTAAATAATTAATATATTTTTTCCTCTTTCTCTTGCACATTTTCTAGCAGCTCAGAGATGCAGCCAGGAGCAGCAGACAGGCACTGTTGTACAAATGGAAGGCAAAGCTGGATACAGGTACAATGGAAGTAGGCGGTCTGCACTGACACCACCACCCTGACCACTGTCAGTGCCTTTTGCCAGAATAGGGAAACTGGAAGAGTTTAAAAGCAATGCAAAGGAGGAAAATCAGGATGTCAACAGGATGAAAGGGTCTTGTTTGAAAATGTAAGAAGCATAAGACAAAGGTGGCAACGATTAGCCAATATTTCAATGCTGAATGAGAGGCTTTTGTCTGCAAAAGGGCTTTGAAAGCAAGGGCAAGGAGCTCCTATTTAAGACGATAAGAGGTGGATTCAGTGGGAGATGTAAGGAGAGGTGACAAGGTTAACATGCTGGGCTGGGAGATGACCCGTGCTGAGCCATGTGGACAAGCCCAAGCAGCACGGGATGGCAGCTGGAAGGGCCACAGGGAAGTGCATGGCAGTGGCTGCACCAGGGAATGCCCAGGGTGGGCAGAGGCAGCTGCCTTACCCAGACGGACTCTAGAAGATTTGGGCAGAGCCTGAGTGCGAGGAGTCAGGGATAAGCCAAAGCTGAAGGTGATGTGTGCCTGCTGGCAGGGAGAAGAGAGGATGACACAGCACACCAGAGGGAGCTGAAGGCAGAGGCACAGATTCAGTGCCCATGGCTGGGGGCTGGCAGCAGTGCTGCTGAAAACAGAAAGTGGGAGCCAGTGGCAGGAGCTGGGCTGGAAACAACCCAGAAGGGAATGGATGGAGAGACACCCTGCCCAGCACACTCAGGATCTACATCAGGGATGGTTTGCACACCTTTATCATTTGCACACGATAAATATGCATTGTATTCAGTCATTCTATACCATATTTGACAAGTGTTCAAATATACAATTTAGAAGATGAGACAGAAATTAAAAAAACACTCTGTTATCTGATTTCACAAAGCTCTGGTAAGGAGAGTTCAGGTTATTGAAGCATTTGGCAGGACTGCACACACCCACTCCCTGGTTTATATAGACATACACAGTATGATACTCAGTCAACTTATGTTTAAGGTTGCCCTATAAAAACCTTGTTGTGGCCCAAAGGACAAGCATCAGGCAAGTCTGGCAGATCCCATTTGCCTCTGAAGTGCGCAGCTTTATGATCTCCTCAACATTGAGTCCTCTTTCTTTTCCTTTTAAAACATATATAAGTAGTAAATCCAACCATAGGGCTAAAACCCACTTAACCTACATTTAGAAACAGTAAGACACACTAAAGACTGAAAATTATTTGCAGTGCTTCTTTTCCAACACAAAGCAGTTAACTCTAAGTTTTTTTCCATTTGAATTTTCAATCCCAGCTGAGTCCTGGCTCCTGCCATGTTGACTAACACACACTCTCACAAGCAAGGTTTGCTCTTGTCATGATGCCTGACACAGGCCATCAGGAGGGGAACTGGAGGAGGAAGAACTTAGCTTTGCAAGACACAAGATGCAAAGCATTCAAAATGTGCTGGTGAGAAACAGAATTGAGTTGAGTGGAACTCAGATATACTATAGGTGACGCACTCATTTAAGGTGAGCTGATAGAGCAGAACACATTGCCAGAGCATATCTCTCAAGCTCTGCATAGCAGCAGAATTTCTAGTTCTCACCCTCTTTAGGACAGTCACCAGGGGTCAAGATATGTTGAAACAGCATTAAATCACAGGGATTATTGTGGAACAGCTGTTCCTTTTCATGAGTCTGTATTTACATAATTGAAAGGATAAGAGAAAATACTAATTTTTTATTGCTCTTTGATCTCCTTTTAAAAGGCACAAATAAAAGGCAATCATCCACCTAAGAGCCAGAAAGACAATGTCTCTGAGACGGCTCTTTGTGCCCTTCTACCAAGAAGTGCCAAGACTCAGGATATTCCAGAAGAGGAAAGAGGTAATAATATTTTGCAGAAAACTGTGGTTGCCATATGTAGCATGGAACAGTGCTTGGTAACATCTCAGCACGGCAGAACTTTACTCTGCAAATGTGTCACGTTATTTTGCCAGAAGGTCATAAACTGTAATTATTTTCAATGGCTTATAAATTAAGCTGTATTTTATTAACTTGCTCTTCAGACTAAGCTGCTATTTAGTGAAAATATTTCTATTTGCAATAATTTATTAGCTCAGCGGGGCCAAGTCCTCCAGGACGTGTAACAGGGAAATTCCCGTTTCTGCCTGGCACGGCTCCCGCGCCTGCTTTGGCCCCCACTGCTGCAGCCAGGGAGTGGGAGGGATCTCTCTAATCACCCACGTTTTGGATCCGCCTGCCCACCCACACAGCCAAAGACTGGACTACACCATTAGTTTTTCCCTCTGCTAGAGATGGCTTTCTGCTTTTATCAACATTGGTCTTATTTCAGATCAAAATATATAAGAGGATATGGTGGGAATCTCTTAACAGGCTGTCTCAGGTCTCAACACTGTACGGAACATGTCCTTCAGCAAAGGTCCATCAAGGCAGTGCCTAGAGCCTGCAGGACCACACTCCTCCTGCACTCACAGACACACACAAACCGTGGACTTCATCCCCTGAGGTGTGAGTGGGCAAAGAACTGGCAGAGCAAAGTTCCTTCAGAAATCACTGCACTCCTTTGCATCTCATGGATGTTTCTCCTTCTTGAGAAGCTTTACTTCACTATGGAGGCTGTTTGCTGCCAAACCTTCCCACATGTGCTGCAATAAGGCATAGCCTTCCACCAGACTTATGTCACTGCCTGATGATGATTCAGACAACTCCAACAGAAACTTTCTAATCTGGGCAAATTCCTTTTACCAATGAGAATATTGTTAGTAAGCAGAGTTCAGTTTATTAAAAAGGAAAGAGAAAACCAACCTCTAGGTAGCCGATAATGCAGTACTTCTGAGGGCTGCTCATCCCACAGGTTGAGGAGGCTGTTAATTGCTTGCTGCGACCCAGGAGGAGGTCCCCAACAGCTGGGTGGCAAGACCCAGCATTACAGTCATCCTGTGCACACTGGAGTCTTGTCAGCACTGAGCACAAAAGAATATCAAAGAGAGATGAAGTCGCTTTCTATACCCAGCAGTATTCTCCAGACAAAATCAGTTAAATTCCACCATCAGCAGAAAACTGAATTATCCGTTGTCTGTACTCCTTTTGTCCTTAATAATATCATTGGGTAGAATCTTGAAGAGCTTTGGTAATGATCACATCTGCTACAAAATCATTATAAAAAATACAGCTAGCGTATTTTAAATCTATGCTAAAACTTAAATTCTCAGCACATTATTGCACAGTAAACATGCCAAACTGCTATGAGCAATAATTTATTATTGCTTCCTACCCTGACATACCCATAGCCAGCACTCCTGAAACAGAATCACAGGCATTTTAATTGACTGTGAGTAGAGCCAGATTTGGATTAATTCTGCTGATTTCTGTTAATTTCAAAGGGATAATGGTGGAACTGAGACTAGGATTAGACATCAGGGATCCCTCAGATTTTCTGATGAACCCCAGGTCTGGTCTCGGAACCCACCATTCAGACCCCATGGAATGGTCATTAATAATTAAACAGAGTAATTCTGAATTCTCTAAATAATGGTAGGATCTTTTTGTTTATTTTGCCTGAAACAACTTTAAATATTTTTCCCTTTATGTTAAGACTTTCCTTACAGGGCTTGTCCTTCCAAACAAGTTCTGTCCTGAAACCCTGAACAGGAATGGGTACCTTGGAGGCTTTATCTGTTCAGCTTTACTTGGCTCAACTTGTAATAAAAAAGTGCAGTTAAAAAAAAACAACAAACAATTGATACACGAAGATCCCACAGAACACCAGAAACAGTAAAGCAATTACAACAGTAAAAATACAGAATTTTACAGCTGGATTTCAGTCTATGGCTCAGGCCATATTTCAGATGATGAGTGACATTTGACTTTTTATGTATAAAGCAACACATAAGTTCGGTCAGCCTGCTCTCCTTTATTTATGCAGACCCATGCTCATTATTTATCAGCAGATAATGACTGTCCCTTTCAGGACCTGAATCACGGTCAATTACAACATGTACTTTTTATTTGTCTTTAAAGGTTTCATATCACTCATAGCTCATAAAATTGGCCTAAGCAACTGTAAGATCTGTACTTACTGAGGAGTAACAGGATGGCCAGCCTCAGCCTCATGCCTCCCCCGTGAAACTCAAACTGGTACCACTGCAAGAGAAGAACTGGTGGGTCACTCAGTGCTCTGCCTCACCAAGGCACCCCTTGTGTCTTGGCTTATCCACAGCTAGCCTTTAGTAAAGTGACAGAGCCATAACAAATATATAAAGGGAAAAGAACCCAAAACCCTAGCTTTGATTTTGTTCTGGTGAAAATTTATCAGGATGGAAATTGGAACTGGAACCAACATGAAAGCAGAGGGACACCTCACAAGGGCTCTCAAGGAAGACTGTGAAAACATATTCAAGCTTAGTGTAAAATAAAACCAGAATACTATCAGCAAAAATACTGTAGTGTTCAAATACAAGCTATTTAATCCTAACTAGATTCAGGAGGGCTGTTTGCAGAGATCTAACTCCTTCTCTGGAGTTCTTGTTTCTTTTCATTAACTTGAAACAAAGATCAAGGTCCTTATGAAGATGCCACTGAGAAATGCCTGACATCAAGTGCTATGAATTTTGGCAGACAAGATTATAATCACATGTTAAAGTGCAGTGAAGAAAAACAGGTAGTGTCAGTATCAATGCAAAAGACTCATAAAGGGGAACCTCAGTGTGAACCCAAGGAAGGTTTATTGTGGCATATACTTCACATCCTCCCTCTTCCTATTCACCTGGAGGAAACTGATTTGCCAACACAAACCCTCCCTTAGAGAAAGCAGCCACGGGTGTAAAAGACAACCTAGCATCCTGCCACCAAGTAGAGTTCTCAAGCCACAGCCTGCCTCCTATCTTTGTGCCTTCCACCTCTTATTCCATCTGTGGGCACCGGCAGGGCCAGCACACCCTGATGCTGGGGCATCCCTGCACAAGCACGCTCAAAGTGCCCCTTCCCAGATCTGTTCTTGTTCCTCACCTTCATACAGCTGTCACTGGGCTGCATGAGCTAAGATGAAATACCCACCCCAGAATATGGGGTACATAAGCAAAGGCATTAAAAGTATTTCAGATGTCACAGGCTCCACGTAAACTTGGTTTATGCTGCTCTATACAGCACATGACACAACCTAGATGTCTATTTCAGCAACCACAAGTAGGGAAAGCTATCAAGGGTCACCAGCCTTTCCTACTGCTTCAGCTCCTCTCCCCTGCCATGACCACAGAGAGCCTGGCATGTGATGGAGAGGTGATGCCAGCAAGCATCTGTGCAGCTGCGCCTGGCTCCCTGGTTACACGGAGAGCTGGCAGCAGGAGCTGGTGTCCAAGGCAAAACCAAGCAAACATTTTCCTGCTGTGATGGACTGCAAATTTTATAATCTGTCAGAATAATGGACAGACTCAGAGATGACTTAAGCTGCAACCACAGTGACAGCACTGGTAAGACTGATCTCGGTAGGTACTTGTCCCAGTCCTTACCTTCCAAACACCATGACGCTCAGTATCAATGATACTTTTTAAACACGACTCCCTTTAACATAGAAACAAGGACCATCAAAACCCCAACATACTTCAGTTCCATGCTTATCAGGAAAATTAAATATTGAAGAGGTCTTACCTGGGTTTCAGCCTGCCAAGTGTTTCAGCTGGAAATGAGCACAACTGACTGAGGGAAGCAAGCAAAGGCATACCTGTGCGCTTCAGCTGGAGAAGACAGCGTGTCCCCCGAGGCACTGAGGTATAGGTGAGAATGAGACCCAGCCTGCAACCTGCCAAAGGCTTGATTTGTGAACTCTTTCTGCTGGAGCTTCTGGCATCGGCAAATATGTGCAGTGAAAGAAAATTGTGACAGGTTAAGTTCACAGCAGAAAAAGTTCATGCAACTGAAAAGAGAAGGCTGGGATTCTTAAAATGCTGGCAAACGACTCTTTAATTGTTGTTTGATCATTTAACTGTTCAGTTGGTCCGGTCTGCAACCAAACATCAAAGTCTTAACAGCTATTTCACATTAGAAGTCTAGTGGCACTGCTTTATCTGAACATGGGCTAGCATTGATGAATCCTCACAGCAGGGGTGCAAATGGCCTGGAAGGGGTAATTTAGGGTTTTGAGGTGACTGTAAACATGCCTACCTGAAAGCTCTGATTGCACTCGGGTGGATGTTTTGAGCCAGCTTCTAATTAGCTCAAGCTCTGGATCACTGCCATGAGCACTAAGTTTTTCTCAATGTAAAGCTAAAGATAACACAGCAACTTGAGCCACAGCTTTGCATTTCAGCACAAGCTTTGCCCATAGCAGCAAGCACGGGCCAGGGTGGTGTGGGGGGTACAGTGTGGTCATGGGAAATGTTGGTGATGGGGCAGCTCTGGAACAGCATTCACCAGCTCATGCACAGAACTGGCCACACTTTTTTGGTGTCTTTGTTGAAACCTTTGGCATTTTGATTCCAGTTTTCAGAATGGCAGATTGTCTTGGGCACATATTTTTAGTTGTTATATATTTGTTATCAGTTCTCTGACTGCTTGTAAGGCTTAATTCATGATTGCCTGTAAAGTATCATCACATCTTCAAACAGAAGGTTTTCTACATGTGAAAAACATGTTTTATAAACTAATAATCACTTTTCTTTTAATAGTTCCTATTCTTTCAGAAAAAAAAAAGGATAGGTCTCCTACTGCAATACTCAGTGCTAAGTGTCCTCTGACATTGCTATGATTGTTCACTCTAGCAGAAATAATTCATGTACTTATATTTTTTTGAAATTATTTTCCTCAAATGCATGTAGAAATTACTTGTGGGAAACATTTTCAGGCTAATTTAATCAGCATTTGGTTTGTATTCATGCATGATTAATTATTGTGCAGATGATTTATATTTAGTAGGTTTCAATATTAAGAAATAAAAGACAAAATGATATATTAAGATATTAATTTTACTTTTTCCGTGTAAGCAGTATGTCAAGTGCTCTCTGAGAAAGTGACATATAACTGAAGAAAGTATTATTATGATGCTACTAAATTATAAAATGGTTGATGTTTTATTAGCATATTTGGTAGGGAATTCAGATTTTGTTACAGAGAAGTTATGTGAGAAGCAAATATCAAGGAAGATTTATTTGCAGTATATAGCTGGCCCTGTGTTTTGATTTATGTAGGACCCCAAGCAAGAAAGAGGTTTTAAACTGCTTGAGGCAGGGATTAAGAAACTTCTTTCTTGCTTCTTTAATCTCTCTACTGGTAAAGGATCTGGATTTATAATGCATCACTCATCCCATGCTGGCTGGAGGGTAGATAGCATTGGTGCATGATTTTTCAAGTCATCACAGGTCCTTTGGTTGTCATTGCTTAGGCCCAAGGCATATCCGTAACACACACAAAGGACAGGAATTGCTCACTTCAGCGCTTACTCCCTTCACGGACACCAACCAGCAGTGAGGGAAGAGGGCAGAAGTAGAGGCACCAGCCATGCTTCAGAACCTGGCCTCGGGATGCCAGCTGATGGGCAGCTGGCACCAGCCCGTACAGGTACACATTTTTCTCTGATGGATGTTCCAAATAAAACCATCTCTTTGGGTTTCTTCCCCCTGTGATGAAAATGTGAAATAGATCAGAAAAAAAATCTGATTTTCTTTAAAGTTTCAATAAAAATAAAATTATTTGAGCCCAGGATTATTCTTACCATGTGAAAAGTAAATATTTAATCGAAACAAATCACCCAGACTTCCTTTAGAGTTGATGATGAAAGACAGGGATCCCTACAGGGTCCATCCTACCACCTTCTTCAGATACTTACTTTAAAGGGATAAATTCCCCTTTGGTATCTGCTGCTTTCCTTTGGTTATGGGCAGCCCAGTTCCCTAGCTTAGCACAGATGCTTGTACTTTAAGCAACTAAAGTGTACCGAGGTAAATCCCATCTATAAAGAACTGACTAAAATCGTAAATGAAATATAATGGTTCAAAAAGCAATACAATCTTGCTACATTTGTCTTTCTACCCCTTTTTTTCTATTCTCATTTCTTCAAGTGTGTCTTATGCTTAAAGCGTAATTTCTCAAAGGCAAAGACTGTGCATTTTTTGGTTTTGCACACATTGGGAGAATGCAGCACTGAATAATAAAACCAGAATGAAGTATAAGCTTACAATAAAATCAGTATTTCACTTGACAGATCTTGACTCCTGGAGCAGAGAGCTACTTTAAAAATTGTAGTTAATAATGGTTTAAAAGAGCTTTTCCACATTTCAAAAGGATGTAAAGTCTACTTGTAATTTATGAGAAGCTTCTTTATCTTCTAACAGTTACAGCACTCCATGGTGCCCTTCACCTTTTGTGTGCAAGTCAGGTGTTCAAAGTCTTTGGGTTTTCTGCCAGAAACAAGAAATGCAGTTTCAACTTGACTATCGTCCTCCCTGGCAGGCACAGTGGTGCTGAGAGTAGTGATCAACACTAAAGACAAAGAAGACAGAGCAGATTTGTTTTAAAATATCATTGTGATTTTCAAAGTGCTATTCAAGATATGTTTCATGTTATTTCCTAATGTCCTGACATTTCCAAGCTCTGGCAGTACAACTGTCAGGATGAGAAGCTTGCCATGTATCTTGTTGCAATCTCATGTAGTTCACTCAGAATTGGTGAGTTCGCACAATACAACTGGACAAGGCTGTTTCTAGGAACCTTCTCACATTAATAAATAAAAGTGCTTGAAATTTTTCACTTTTCGTTGCCTTACTGGTCTATTAATCAGAATAATTATTCTCACTAAATTCAAGAGAAAAAAATGGATTATTGAGCATGGAAACATAGTAGAGGTGACTAGAAAGGAAAAAAAAAAAGGAATATACTCAGCAAGAAATAAATGAAGACATGAGGAAAACGAAGCAAAAGAACTTTTCCACCCTCGACAAAGAGCAGTTGTTAAATTAGATTTACCTATATGCTTTTAAAGACTTTGTTTTAAGATATCAAGCCATACTTCATAGAATCATAGAATGGTTTAGGTTGGAAGGGACCTTCCAAGATCATCTAGTTCCAACCGCCCTGCCATGGCAGGGACACCACCCACTAGACCAGGCCACCCAGGACCTCATCCAACCTGGCCTTGAACACCTCCAGTGAAGGAGCATCCACAACTTCCCTGGGCAGCCTGTTCCAATGTCTCACCAACCTCTGAGTAAAGAATTTCTAATTTCCAGTCTAAATCTACCCTTTTCTAGTTTGAACCCATTACGCCTCGTCCTATTACTGCAGACCTTTGTGAAAATTCCCTCTCCAGCCTTCTGGTAGGCCCCCTTCAGATACTGGAAGACCGCAATAAGGTCTCTCCTGAGCCTTCTCTTCTGCAGGCTGAACAAGCCCTATTTTCTCAGGCTGTCTTCTCAGGCTGGAGAGGTGTTCCAGCCCTCTGATCATCTCTGTAGCCCTCCTCTGGACCATCTTTAACAGGTCCATGTCCTTCTTGTGCTGGGGGCTCCAGAGCTGGACACAATACTCAAGGTGATATCTCACAAGAGCAAAGTAGAGGGGCAGAATCATCTCTCTCAACCTACTGGCCACACTTCTTCTGATGTGGCCCAGGATATGGTTGGCTTTCTGGGCTGCACTGGCACATTGCTGGTTCACGTTGAGCTTTTCGTCAACCAGCACCCCCAAGTCTTTCTCTGCAGGGCTGTTCTCAACCCACTCATTGCCCAGCCTGGATTTGTGCTTGGGATTGCCCTGACCCAGGTGCAGGACCTTGCACTTGGCCTTGTTGAACTTTATGAGACTGGCATGGGCCCACCTCTCCAGCATGCCACGGTCCCTCTGGATGGCATCCCTTCCCTCCAGTGTGTCGATCACACAGCTTGGTGTTGTCCACAAACTTGCTGAGGGTGCACTCAATCCCACTGTCCATGTCACCAACAAAGATGTTAAACAGGACCGGTCCCTGTACTGAGCCCTGAGGGACACCACTCGCTACCGGTCTCCACTTGGACATTGAGCTGTTGATCGCAACTCTTTGAGTGCAACCATTCAGCCAATTCTTTCTCCACCAACTAGTCCATCCGTCAAATCCATGTTGCCAAACAAATAAAAGACCAAAGAAACCTCTTAGCAAACCAGGGATTAGAATTCTGTCATAGCTTTAAAGTACAATTTGTACAAGGACAATATACACAGAGCTGGGATAACAACAACAGTTTTTCACATGACAGCCATTGCCTTGCAACATAAGATAATGAAGCTCCTCAGCAGAAAGCTTTTTCCACCACAGCATCTGCTAGTAGGGCATAACAGTGCTCTAATTCTGCTAATGGTCTCTGTGCTGTTGAAAGTGCTAAGAAAAGATTGTCTTATTTTTATTCACCCAAATTTGTGGCAATGTTCTGTTTTAAATCCCTATTATTAGATTTTTCATACCTGTCAGCTCAAATTATCCTAAGTATTTTCTCTAGGTTAAAGTAAATTCTTCCACAAAGGTTAAATTGATGTTTAGAAATTATCCTGAGCTCAGAAAATCTCTCTGGCCCCTGAGGGACCTTTGTGGCCTACTAGTTTAGGAATGTTTTATCACCAATGCAGAAATCTTCCATACTATAGTCTGTTTGGGAACTAAGGTGTACATTTGGTTTGGTTTGGTTTTTTGGGGAAATAAACAAAAATCAGAACCCAGGAGACCACAATCTAAAGAATAAATAAAGCGAAATCAGCCAATACCACAAGCTCTCAAAAAACCCTAGGAAACTGAGACAATTGAGAGGAGAACATGACAGACAGAAGTATGACAGCTTCAGTTTGAGGAGAGAAAACAGTGGAGAGAAAAATGCGTCCAGTGGAGGACAACAATGGTGGCGGCAGCAGCAAAAGTATCCACTGGAGAGTTACCAAAGCCTGGTGGTTAGAGAGCTCTCATGGGAGCTACTGGCTCTTGTCCTCCAGGAGGAAGCACAAAGTGAAACCAGCTCTTCTACTGCTCTGGGAAGCATCTGAGCTACTGGTCTCTGAAATGAAAGAAGTCTGCCCTCATAGGTTTCTCCCTGTTTTTTACATTTTACTGCAAATTTAAATATTACATTTTAGATTGACATGGAATAAAATCATTTGGGTGCATTTAGTTCATTCTGGATAGTAAAAGTGAGACGGACTGAAAATCACTTTTCTTTCTCATTACTTCATTAGCTGGAAGAAGTGGTCTCTTTCTCATATAACTGAAAAACAAAAGTAGCACAAAATCACTAGAAATCTGAAAAGATACATTTAGACTGAAATTAATAAAGCTTCAGGAAGCTGCAGAAACAGAAGGGTCTACATGGGGAAATAACTGGAAATCTGCCATTTTCCACCTGTAGTCACTCATAGCTGTGATACGTGTGGCAGTGTCTGGCTGTGCAGCACAACAGCCCTCTTACATGGAACCTCCTTCTCCTGTGGTTACCCACGAGGTCCCTGGTTGCAGAAGACAGTAAGCTAGAGCAGACAGGTGTTAGACAAACCAGAGCTCAGTCAAAAGCCTCAACAGCAACATATACCTTCTTTTGGCTAACATAGCGATATAAACAGCTACACCGACATGTTGGAGATTCTCCATTTACTGTCCCAAATGAAAGTAAATACAAAGGCTTCCGGGGAGTATTTAAATCTATAAATGTACAGATGTTAATTACCTAAAAGTATGACAGAATGATGGTGGGCTATCAGCTGTGTCTATCCTGTAACATCTGGAACCTGCATAAACACGGGAAGTATCACACATAAGTCACGCATAAAATAAGTGAGGGGAATGATTAGATTTTCTCATGGGCCCTAGCGATGTAACCAACGTGACGGTAGCACAGCAACAGCACTGCACGCCAGCAAGCTGGGAACTGCTGCATACATTCATATAACTTGTGCAGGATCAAGAATATAGAACATCCATTCTATCTTTCTCTCAAGTACTTGATTATATCAGATGGGAGAAAGCAGAAAAATTAATGTCTCCCTTCACTTTCCTCCCGTCCCCTTGCCATCCAGAAGGGAAGTGTTGTCGTTACCAGGCAGGAGCAGCTGGGTGCGATGGAAACTCAGCCAAGCACAGAAAATGTCAGCAGTAAAACTGGAGAAGGAAATTCCTCTTGCTTTCAAATGCTATTATCGAGGCAGTTCCTTTTCAGCAGAAGAAAGTGGGAAGCAATCTTTCCCTTGCTGGCCATCTGTGTGGAGCATATTTCAATGGCAAATGGTTTGCTCACACCTTGCACATCCTTTCTCACCAGATAGTTTGTGACTGTTACCCCCAGCTCCTGGGACTGGAGTCAAGGGAGGAGGTGCCTGAACACTGAGCCGGATGGCACATCAGAGTCTCTGCTACATCTTGAAGGGTAGGCAGCCTGCAACAGAAAACAAGGTAGAAAAGGACCAGAGCTTTGGGCAAGCCTGGTTCATTCTGAAGCTGGGGATCAAGAAGGTGTGAGAGGGAAGAGAAGCAGCTGATTCAGGTACCCTGCCAGGGAAAAGATGTAATGTTTTGAGAAGGTCCACAGGTATGCACAGGGTCACAGAGCAAGCAAGGAAGATGTGGACAGAGCTGGGCAGGGGATTACAGAGACAGTTTTAGAAGTTGTACCTGGAAGTTGTGGCTTAGTTAGATGGACGTGACAGAAGTGCTGTGTCCTAGGAGTTTGGAAAAAAAGTATTGTCAGGCTAAAAAAAACCCAGGCGTGTCCATTCACTGCATGGGCAGGTCTGTGCAGAAATACAACCTCTGTTTAAAGACCTGGGATGCACTGGACTGACTGGGCTTGTTGAAGTGCTCATGTAAGAGTATCCTGATCCCTTCCGATTGCCTCGTAGAGGTGTCCTGAAAATGAATTGCAGCCCTGGTGATTGCCACTTAGACTAGATAAAGCTTAGTTAACAGTTATTTTTGCTAGGTTCAGCTCTCACCAATCATATTCAAAAAGTACTACAGAAAGTAGCACACATGATAAAAAAACACCAAAACAACAAGAAAATATGAACTTAATTTTCTTTATTATTAAAATTAAATCAATATTCTCACAGAACAAAACATTTCTAGCAATTTGCCAAGATTTTCTTACAACCTCTTTGGCCTGGCAGAACATCAGGGGAGTAATTTCCGAGAAAACTCTAGAAATGTATTTCTTATAGAACCCAAACAATCAAATGTGCATGTTTGCTTACACAGACTTCACAGTAAGTTTGAGGAATCTAGTTCTTCTGATTAAGCATCAGCTTACATGCATGCTACTAGCATATTTGTAACATTGCAAAGGTCACAACTACCTGAAAAATGATCTTAAAATATTAGTAAGACTGTGTCAAACTTGTTATTATTTATTAATATCTTAATATCAACATCAGCTCACATATGGCTCATCCAGACCTCTCCTGAACACTGAAATAGACTTTAGTGTATTTTATGCAATTAACAAATAACAATGCCTTTTCTCCAGAATCATATCCTCCACTCTCTGCCAGCTAACACTGTTCTCAACCAGGCAGCCCTGCAGAAGCCCAAATCCTTCCTACCATCCAGGTTTTTAAGACTAGTGATACTTTTCAAGACTAAGCTTTATGTAAGGACAGAGCAAACTTGTAGGAAAGAAGTAAAAAATTATGATTATTTGTGAATACAACTTCAATGAAACTTTGATAAACCTATTTAATGGTCATGTGTCGGTTTTTTTCAGGAAAAATGTTTTCCAAAGAATGGGAACCAGTGATACTCATGAGCTGAGGCCTGCAAGCAGTTGATGCCTGCAAGTTGAGGCCTGTAACAATAAGGTAAAGGGTTAACCTGGCCTTGTGAAACATCTGGTGGTGAGATGAAGGAGCTAAGAGATAGCAAAATATTTGCATGTACCAAGGCACTGTGAAAACTGAAAACTAGGCCTTTGAGAAAGGGCTCGAGAAGACTGATAAAAAGGAAACATCTTCCCCAAAAGGCACTGAGAACTGGGGAATTGTCAAAAGAAGCATGAAATCTGTGAAAATCTGCAGTAACTGAGGGAAAGGTAAATGTGGCAGGGGGAGACCACTGACTGACAGACCACCTATGCAAATTATACCACCGCCTCATAAGAACAAAGGACAGGGCACGCATAGTAATTTATATAAACAAATGAGGATGTACTGACTAACCATATAGGTGTATAATAATGCATACATATTAGAAAGTAGAAGAATTAAAAACTTTATATACAAATGATGATGCAGGATGAGCATGGGCATGTTAGGAGGAGAAATCCCCCATGCACCCAGTGCTGCAATAAAGAATGCCTGCCTTCTAAAACTTCCAAGTCTTAGAGGGTTTATTTTGCAACTGGATTTTACAGTATCACCAGAACATTAAAATCAAAGAAATACTGCAGGTCACAACATATACTAGTGTAAGTGTCTTTGTTTTCCTATAGTTGCTGGCCTTGTACTGAGAGCTTAGACAATTCAAGAAGCCATTGTGGGACAGGATTAGTGTTTTTGTGTAACTTGATCAATTTTAAAAATATTTCTGATTTGTGATCATGATCTAATTACTAAAAATAGACAAGTGGTGATAGATCAGAATTTATTACTAACCTGACATTTGTAATCTAGACAGGAATTCCTCTCAGTGACTGCTGTTCCCTTCCTCCCCACATGTACCATACCATCTATCAACAACATATAGCAAATCTCTGCTGAATGACACAACTTTGAATCAGTTATCTGTCTACACCAAACAATATAAATTCTTAGGAAAAGGAAAAAAAACCCAAGAAAGTTACACTGTAACATTTTTAACAGCATCTTTCACAGTATTTCACTGGCTTATAGTTCTTGTCCTAGCTCCCCCGTGAGTGAAGCATGAGCCTTATGAAGCAGCTGTATAAATTGCATTTTAAATGTTAGCTGTCACAGAAATAGTGATAAGAAGAATTAGGATTCATTTATTTTAAAAAGATTTGTATTGGTAAATAATTTGGGGTTATGTGTTAAAGTAGTGGTGATTCTGTGGAACAGAGTTGTCCTATGTACACAACATTAAAGATAAATAGGATTGTTTCAGATAGCCCAAGTAGCTTTAACATTTTTCTGTTCAGTGAACTGGACTATTCTTGACAGCCCATGAAAAGAAATTTTCATGAAGATCATTCAAAAACAAAGGATATCTCAAAAGAGTGGGATTAAAGTAGAAAAAAACATGTGGCAGAATAGAGACCAAGGCCTCCTTTCATTGCCACCTTGTTTCTGTTTAAGCCAGCATCAGAGGCAACAAGAAAATGGAGACTGTAAATAAATGCCACCCCAGCAAGCACAACCACCTCCACACTGCGCTGCCATCGCCTCTGCCGTGCACGGCGGGGGGGCGGCTCGCCCCAGCACTCGGGGCCTCCGGCGGCAGTTCCCGGTTTCCACTCGCCGGCCGGCGCCCGCCCTGCGCCTCCACCAGCCTGACCACGCGGTGACAGTTCACCGGCTGAGAGCACCGGCGTGGAGCACTGAGACCGTATAAACCGGTTCTAAGCATTAGCTGAAGCGGCGGACGTATAAACTCGGGAAGCCCCCAGTGATCAAACAGCTCCGCCGCCTGAGGAGTAGGCGCCAGGCACAATCGCCCCTGAGGCAAAACGGCGGGAGCGGCGGCCCCGGCGCCTCACCCCGCACCTCCTCGGGCGGGGCCGCGGCACTGCACGGACGCGGGCAAGCGGCAACGCTGCTCCAGGACAGAGGCCAGAGGCTTCCAACTCCCCCCCAGGGCCCGACGAAGGCTGGATGGGCACGGCAGCTCCTCCCGCCGCCTCAGGACCCAGCTTCCTGCGAGCGTGGTTCCTCCCGATTGGCCGAAGGGATCCGAGAGGATCTCCTGCCGCCACGGGCGGCCGCCCCTCGACAGCCCTGTGGTCACCTCTCGCTGGGTCGCCCTCCCTCCCTCCCACTCCCAGTTCTTCTAGCCCTCCCTGCTGCTGCCCCAGGACTTATTTTCTTCCCCTCCACCCCCTTTACAGCCGCTCCCGCCCCCTCATCTCCATATTTGCTCTTCTGCACCTGTTTTTCCTCCCTCTCTCTAAATGCCACCTGGGTGCCTCCACGTTCCGGTAAAGCTGCTGCTCTCTCCCCGTTCCGCGCCGCTCCCACCCGCTCCCCGCCGCCCCGGGGCTGTCGCGGCCGCTCCCGCTGCCGGGCCCGTTTCTCTCGCCCTCGCTCGCTGACAGTTTCTAAGCGCCTTTTCCGCCGCCGTGACCTCCTGCGGCAGCAGCAAACGACGGGGGCTGGGGTTTAGTCTGGAAATGCTTTAGTCAGATTTTAAATTGCGTGTACCTCGCATACAGTTTCCAGCGCGGCAACACTGATGTGTGTTGAAGCGCAGGTGGGGAATGCTCCTCTTGCTTGGTCTACTGTCTTCTCTGTTACTGTCTTTGATATCTAATGTGCTTCATAGCCTAATATTCCCGGGGATTTTTTTTTTCTGTTCCATTTCATTTATGGTTTGAGACATTTTATGTGGTTTTCCCCCCTTTGCACACATCAAGGGACTTCATAAATCAGCAGTGTTAGGAACTGCTGGGTTTTTTTAGCAAGGTAGTTGTATTTTTACATAGATGACTGAGCTCAAGTGTTAGAATGCTTTGGGATCTTCTTAAATACTGTAGTGAAATGAGTACGTGCAAAGCAGCAAGCAGCTGAGGGGCAGCCCCGTGTCCTGCCTGCGTGGCTGCTGTTGACAGCTGGATTTCTTCCTCCTTCTCTGCTCCCTTCAGGCTTCTGAAGGTAATTTGGCAGGTGCTCAGAAGCAGCCACCACTGAGGTGTCATCAGGAGGGCAGAAAAGGACGCAGGTGCATAAGGAAAGGAGCACGGATGAATTAGAATAGTCTGGTAGTTGTAGATGCAGTGTAGAAGCTGTGTTAAGGTGCTTTAGCACGGTACAGTTGAATGTATAGTGTCAGTATAATGCAAAGAGTCATCACTATTATTTTCTCAATTTTTCTTAAATTCTGAAAAATGTTTACTGCATTTTCCCTCATAAAATCACACAGAGACATCTGTAGTTAAATATATGACTATGATGGTGCAAAGCTGCAAGCCATTTTGTCCTGTGCCACTTCTCCTTTGTAAGAGGTATCTCAAAAGCAGCGTTGGGTGCTAACACCCAAAGCGTTTTTTGTCTGTGAGCAGATTGGATTGCTCTAGTTCATCGCCTGTGAGAACATCTGTTGAACATCTCTGATGCACAGCTAATAACCAGATCTGTTGGTTGCTCTTTCCAGGCTTCAGTGCTGAGAGCATTTTAAGGGAAAATAGGGCTTAGCCAGCAAAATCCCTGGCTGCTGAATTATACCCTAGAACCATTGGCATGTCAATATAAGAGCTTTAAGTGCTGTAGCTAAAGCTGCCTGCTGTTTCTGAGATGAGGGAACAAATGTGCGGATAAACTTATTTTCAGCCTGATTATTTACCTCTTGTAGTATAATTCTCCCACTCCCTTTTTCTTTCTGACTCTCTGATCCAGCTGTTATTATAGTTGCTAAAATTATCTTAACAGACTGATCAGAACTCAGGGAGAATATCAGGCTGTTGCTGCATCTTCTTTCCTTCCTTGAAACCCACTCCCTGCCTAGCCCTAAAATCCAAAAAGTACTCTTTGAATCTACTTACTTATCTTTGGGTTCCTTTTGTTCTCAGATAGATACCCAGACAAACAATTGTTTTCTTTAAATTGTACATACTTTGGCATGCTACTTGAGACTCTTCTGTTATGGATCTACTTTTTACTCTAAACCATTAAAAAGTGCAAATTTGTATCAATGCTGTGAAGCTCATCACTTTCTGCCTTTCTAGGGTGTGGTTTTACTTGCTTGCCTTGTTATCAAAAAGTACTGGAGTCTTTAGTCTCTCTCCTTTCTGATCTATGAATATGTTTGGTCTAATTTTTAAAAATGTTTTTAAAAAATCTTACCTGGAGCACTTCTTGAATAATTTTGATGTCACCTAAGATGTTAGGACTTCCCGAAAGATTTGGGAGAGCTCCCCTTTTGGCTGGAGAGGTGGAGGTTGTTGGCTCAGCTACTCTTGAACTTGTGTGAGCATGGTGGCAGTAGCATAATGTAACCCCCGTGATAATTGACTTTGTAAGTCTGTCCTGGCAGCAGCACAGCTCTAAGCACTACAGGGGACAGTGACCTAGAGGAGAATGAATTGCTGCAATTTTAAGGAAAAAATCTGGAGATAAACTAACGCTGCTGTTACTAAGGCATAAGGTTTGTGGTGAGAGGCAGTGCCTTTTTATAAGCTCCACCAACACAAGGAAAAGAACAGCGATTTCTTGGCATAGATGAGCCCTCTTACTTTACTTCAGGTCTGAAGACTGGCTTGTGAGGTTAAGTATGTCTGTGTGCACTGTTCTATCACACTGTCTGGAAGCCTCTTCCCCACAGTTAACCTAAGGGAAGTTACTGCCTCTCTTCAAACACCGCCTGCTTTTATACCTATCGTGTCTGCAACCGGGTGCCAGTGCCCGGCCTGTCGGCTTTTGGAGACTCTCGATATGTGCCACTTTAAACCATCACTTTGTAACTCGCAGCTTCAGAAATTCTGGCTGATTCCTGTTTCCTCCTCTTCGGAGCAGATCGTTCCTTCTGTGGCACTATCGCTGTGTCGGTGGCTTTGACCCGGCGCTGCCCGAGCCCGGGTCGGCCGTGGGGCCCACTGCGGGCCTGGGTACGAGCGGCTGGAGCTGCGGGCCGTGCTTCACTCGCCCTTCGGGGCCTACCACGGCTTCGGAGGGCCCCGCGGCCGTTCCCGAAGCCGCTATGCAGCCGGGGACGGCAACGAGGGGACCTGGCGCGCCCTCCAAGCCGTGCGGCCGGGGAGCAGCTTCCACAGACCCGTGTTTGTGCTTATTCCTTTCCAGTCGCTAGCCTGGTCCTCACGCTGCAGCGGCCACTCTCCCCGGTGTCCCGGGCGGCGCATGCCCGTGGGGCGGCGAGCATGCGCGCAGCCGGGGCGGGCGGGGCGCCGCCGCTCCCGCTCCCGTCGGCCTGTGCCTCCCGCCGNNNCGGCCTGCCCCGTCCCGCGGCTGCCCGGTGCTGGGCTGAGGGCCTGCGCCCGCCTCAGCGCGGCGGCCGGGAGCGCCGCTGCCCTCACAGGTGTGCGGGCACCGAACTGACGGCCGCTCCCGAGGCCTCCCTCGGCGTGGGCGGCCGGCGCTGGGTATGAGGTCCCCGAGAGGGGATTCAGACGTGGGGTCGCTCCGCCTGTGCTCGGACGCATCGGCTCCCGTCACGGCTTCGCTTCTGGGTTGTCCGAGTAAGCGAGAACTGCCCGAGCCCCTCCGGTGAGTCCGGGTTGTGGTCGCTCCAGGAGGGTGCTCTGGGCTCCAGTGGTGTTTGCACTGTGCTTTTCCCTTTTTTTAAGCTTGTAGTCAATGGGGTTTTTTAAACGCATTTGGCTCTTGGATTCGTAATCTCTTATTTTCATAGCCGTGGGTTCCACATTTTATATTTGGTGTTTCTGAGGTGCGTGTGTTGAGATGGGCAGGGGAAGGTGTGAGATGCTTGCCTTGCTTTGTGACGGAAACTGAATCTTTATACGGGGATTAAATAAATTGCATGAACAAATTAGATCCTGCTGGCTAGATTATGAAAATCCACACACTCACTGATGCAGGGTAATCTAGAAAGTTTTTTAGTAAAGTACTCGCAAATTCTCAAGGTTTATCTTGTACCTCTTTACGGTGTACTCCTACACATGTGATAGGAGAGAAGACACGGGAGAAGACAAAGCGGTGCTAAATTGGCTTCAGCACTGTCCGTGTAGGACAGTGGGCAACCCAGTCTGGTGTTTCCTCTGTGCTAATGGATGTTATGGCTCCAGTCATTGTGTCCAAGCAGCTGCTTTGCCATGTCTGTGCTCTGAAGTTTTCTAACTTTTCCTTTAGCTACTCTGAGTGGAGTTGAGATAATTCTTTAAAACACAATTATGTAGCATAGTAAGGACAGGACCTTGCTTTCCTGTCTTGGTTTTTTTTTTTTTTTTGATGCAGTATAACCAAAATTCTGTTCCTGTTCCTATCTTCTCTGCCATCTTTAACTGTGGTTTCTTTGAATCCTCTGCAGCATAGAGTATCGTTTTGTTGGTCCCTGCAGGCTGACTTGACTATTCTCCCTAAGGTCTGAAGTGAATCTGTGTAGTGAGAAAATCGCAGGCATAGATCGTGATGCCTCACATGTGAAATTCCATTTCCAGTAAAGCCTATCACATTGTTATTGCACAGTATGAAGCCTGCTTAACACCGGGGAGGAGCATAGCAAGGAGCAGCTCTTGAGTAGTTTCCCTAGGACATGCTGGAGACTTGATGTATTCTTGAAACAGGGAAGATGAGTTAACAGATTTTTCTAGAAGACGATGAGGAGCGTCTTACACTTTGGCAGCATAGGTTAGCTTGCATGCCTTGTTGGCTTTAAATAGGGGCCAAATATGACATATTCTCAGTGAATGTGCAATGGGTTTTGTAGCTTCAGAAATTCTGGACAAAGTGCAGCATTTCCTCAGAAGGAAAACAGCAGTGCCAGCTTGTTAAAACATGTAGCATATTGGCAGGACTGGGTTGTGAGCATATTTGCATGATTTAGAAACAGTTTAAGATGGTATTTCCTGGGCAGGCTTCTTCTCTCAGCATCCAGCTACTTTAAGGTATCAGCAACTCCAAACAGAGCAGCAATCATGTTCTGGACAAAAAGATTCTGAAGGATGGAGCTAGGATTTGATACTTAATTTGCTTTGAGAGGACATTTTTATAGATGAAAAAAATGCTGATTGTATTATGGACGTAAAGTTCTACAGCTGTAAAAATGTGAAATGCACTTTTTTTCCACTTTAGCATATAGTACATGCCCACATTGGCTGAGCACAAGAGCCCAGAGCAGTTTAACGTCCTCTAGAGTTTATGCAGCCTATTAGATATTCCCTGCAAAGTCAGTGACTTCCATGCATTATCAGGTCTTTTTAGCAAGCTCACTTCAGGACCGAGTTTGGTTTTTTTTTTAATTTAAAATTCAATATATCCAATACCAATAAGAATTCAACAGAGAAAGAAATTAATCATAGTAATTACATGGTGAATGTGCTGGATATAGCTGGAATGGAAGCAGCAGCATCCATGCCAATTTTAGCAGTTTTCTTGAAGCAAGAGTGACCATCCAATTGTCTAGCATGTGTTTCTTGAAAATATATTTCTTAGATTTTAATTGCCTTATCATTGCTTTTTTATTATAGCTAGTTGGTTTGAGCAATATTGCTTGAGTTTTTTAATCACAACAATTTATTCTCAAATCAGAGGGAATATATGAAGGAGGAGGTGGAGGAGTGTGCTGAAGATGAGGCGACTGAATCGGAAGAAGACCTTGAATTTGATGAAAGAATTGGATGCCTTTCCAAAGGTTCCTGAAAGCTATGTGGAGACTTCAGCGAGTGGAGGCACAGGTAGGCCTTATTGAGATGCCGACGTGATTCATGTTGGCTCTAGCTCAGTCTAGCATGCTCTGGGAATAGAAACTTCAACAGGAGGAAGACAGGCATCTGTGTTCATTTGAAACTAGCCAAAATTGGTTTTGTGATTTCTTTTGTAAACTGATAGAGCTCATCTCCTTCAAGTAAAAGCATATTATCTTATCCAAATAGATGCATTCATCACTCATCTCAAGGGAGATTTTTGTGTAGAACTGGTGAGTCTCAAACCAATGTATAGGTTCACTGTAAAAACTTCTAACCAGTTACAACTGGAAGTGCACTGTGCCAGGGCAGTAATAAAACTTTCCCATTTGTTGTCTCTCTAAGCCCTTTTCCCTGTGTCAAGTTTCCGGGTGAAACTGTGTCAGCATGAGCTTGGATTCAGCTCTATGCTTCCATAAAAGAGGAAAAACATTCTTCAGAGATGTCTGAGAGCTGGCTAAGTTAAGCATCAGGATGAAGAGCAGCTTTCTAAAGCTTTTTTGTCTTAAAGGTGTAGTTGATTTTTAAGAGTAAGGAAAGGCCTCTGAAAATTAAACATTTTACTCCAGGGCACGTGCTTGTCCTGTCATTATTAGACGCCTGAGCTTCTCTCAAAAAGCTGTAGCTGTAAGAATTACCTTTTCTATATGTATCTGAACAGAAAACTGTGCCTTTAAGTTGTGTTGGGTTAGAGGTAGCCTGATCTGGAAATAGTGACTTTGTCTATTGGACTATTGGAATTGTTTGCAGTTAGATAGGAAACTGCTAGCAGTCAGTTTGAAATGGAGGACAAAAAAAATTTCTCATGTAATTATGCCTGAAACTCCCGTTGAATAAAAAGTACTAGAAGCAATTGCCATCTGCAGATAAGCCTTTCAGTCATTACACCACTTGCAGTATAGAAGTAAGTATCACAAGGATCTGTATTGCTTTGCTATGTTTCCTGAATTGCACTGTTAATAATTAAAGGATTATTGTATATAAAATAATCTCTTAAGAGCTGTTTAAATAACTTTCTTAATCCTAGTCTCAATTCCTGAGAAAGTGAGTTGTTTTTGTGTTGTAATTCACAGAAGAACAATAAATGATTAAAAAATCCTGTTTTGTAGTGCTATACTACAAAATCCCTCATGATAACTTCACTTTCCTGAACGGTGCCTTAAGAATTTCTCAACACCAGAAGTTACTTTAGTGTTCTTTGGTTTGTCCCAATAATCTTATAAATGACACTATAGGATTGTCTTATTCTATGCCATTCTAAAATCTGAATATAATATTCCTGTTTAATTCAAGATTAAAGTGCCAGGCTTACTTCCTGGTGTGATAGGGATGCAAAACATACCAAGGCTCTATTCTCACACTTTCAGTGCCTTCAAACCCATTGCAAAAGAACTACCGGTCTCTCAAACAGGCTGAGACTCCAGCTCTGGGGCTGAGAGCACCTTCAAAAAAGAGGATCTGTCTTTGGAAATTCTGCAAGACTATTTTTCTGTTCAGATCCACAAATACCTTTTCTCAGAATTACCCAGAAAGCAGCTACAGCTCTAGTTGTTCCCTTGTGGCTTTGGACAGACAGTATGACCACCTTTCCTGCTGTGTAGCTGGGCTGAGTCTGGCCCACTGGGCTCCAAAGGGAGATTGATAGCCAGGATAAATACCTGCTTGGTGCATCTGCTTTTACAGTATGCATTGACATGAAGGTTTTAATGTATATGATCATTACACAGCTTCAGCTGAAAGCTGAAACCTGAACTGTTGCTGATCAATGCAGGAATCAATCCTCAGCCTGTGGTGTCTGTTCTGCTCCCATAGGACAGTGCCTTTACTCCTCTGCTGTCACCTCTGGGCTCTAGACCACTGTGAGTTGAAGCCTATCAACAACGGGCTTGGTTTTTTCTCAAGTTGCCCTTCACAGACTCTATAGAAATAGTCTACAGAATGCAGATGGAAAACATATAGTGTCAGTAAGCTGTACAAATCACTATTGTGCTCCAGAACTGAAGGGTTTTTTCCAACTTCAAAGCCATGATTTTATGAAAGGGGCATAGGAGGTGCTTCTGTGCATCTGTTCCCATTTCTGACAATGTGCAGCAGGATGATCTTCACTTTGCATTGTACAACTTAGCAAGCCTGATGAATAGACTGCTTTGGAGGTTGCATATACCATCAAAATATACCAACTGGTTTTCTTCCTAAAAATAATTTAAAATCCGTTCTTGACTTACTTAGCCATTGGTAGAAGGGATAGCTACGTATTGCTTATCGCCAAAGGGAGAATTGTTTGAAGTATTGGGGTAGGAGGCCTGACTCTGCAGCTGTATACAAGTAATATAATCAGGGCACCTTTTTCTAACTGGACAGTGCATATAATGTATATTATTTCTCTCATCTCCTAGCTTCTTGGCTCTAAAACTAGATATAAAAGAAATGGTAATTAAAAACTTAGGTTGTAGACGAGTGGAGGCTTGATGGGACATCAGGGTGCACCTTCTCCTTCTGTCATGCTTGAATTTAGGGCTGAATTTGCCTAGAGCATCCCTGACAGTGATTTGTGGGCATTTTGTTTTGTATGTGGAGGACAATCTAGCCTGGTCTTAAATCTTTCGTATAGGGATTTCACAAGCTGCCCATCATTCTAGTATCTGACTGTGCTTGATGTAAAAAGTTCTGTCTTGATGCAATGGTAGGACTTGCTCTTTTCCCCTCTTACATAAAAGCAAATGCTGTAGATATGAAAACATTTTTTCTAAGAGCAGCTTATGGATTTATAAATGAAAGATAGCAGTATTGTACTGGTAATGCTCAGATCCTAGAATGTTAGAATTTTGTTCTGCTTATGTTTCTAAAGAGTACTTCTCACAATTTAAATTTCTTTTTTTTTCTTTTGACCACTCAGTTTCTCTAATAGCATTTACCACAATAGCTTTCCTGACTATAATGGAGTTCACAGTGTATCGGGACACGTGGATGAAATATGAATATGAAGTAGACAAGGATTTTACTAGGTAATTTTCATTCTTTACAGTTCCTTTTAAAATTCAAATTGCCTGAATTTCAGGATAGAATAGCTTTTAAATGTCCATGTGACTTGGAAGCAATTTGATTGAAATGAAAAATTAAATACTTGGATTTCATTCTTTTGATATGTGAATTCGATTTTTTTGATTACAGCTTGATTTTTCTTCTGTTGATTGATTTGGGTTTTTTTCTTTTGTGGAATCTGTGAAGAAGAGAAACCGAGATTTCTGCAATGAAGAAGTCAAAATAGTGTAGGTGGAGTTCCCTGAGGAATTCTTTGCTAGCAATTCAGAGGACAGTGTAATGTGTAACTCCACATCAGCTGTGTAAACCCACCACGTTCACATGACGCTTACTCTACTTTATACAGTTAGTATATTGACATTATACTTTGTGCTGCTGGAGGTGAACCTTAAACACTCAGAACTTTGACTGCATTACCTGGAGATTGCTACTGATCTTGTCTCCAGTCATGGCCTCCAAGATTAGCTGAAGATACTTTTGCCGTGATAAGATACTAGATTAAGATTCTAGTTGCTGTTTTAACATGCTAAAATATATTAATTGGATGTCTTGTATGTTAGAAATACCAAAGGTTTCTGTGGTGAAAAGATAAAAAATATGAGAAATTTAAGGGAGATGTATAAAAAGCTTGAATTAGAGTAAATCCATTCAGACAGATGGGAGTTTCACATTTAGGTCTTTGCTAAAGTAGGTTATTTCCCTGGTGAAGCTATCACATGGGAAAGATAGTCTACTTGTTAAGAGATTATTATGGTACTTGGGAGATGTCCTGCTGCAGATTTTCCAATTTGATTGTGGGCTCAGTCTGCGGTTCTATAACCGTTTAAACCAGTGGAGATTGGCATCACTTTTAACTGTCTGCTGACCATGTCTGATCCAGGTTGAGCCAGTGTTGAATCCCTTGCTTATGTGATTTGTGTGTGGTCAGCCAAGTTCCCAGAAGGAGCTCCCTGGAGCTGATAGGACCATATGACTATAGGGAAGAGAATTATAAATTATAGTTTAAATGACTGTTGTGAAACTAACATGAAAACCAATAGGAAATGCCCAGACTACTGGGGAATGCCATAAAATCAGACTTTTGGTGTGATGGAGTTTTTTGGCGTGTTGGGGTTTTGTGTTTTGTTTTTTTTTTTCCCCTGATGGGAAGAACTATGTTTGACCTCCCCTTGTTAGGGAAATATGCTGTTATAATATGGGAGTATTTTTGACAAAACAGCATTTTCCAGAAGCAGTGCTAGCAAAGCCAACGATCCTTATGATATGGCAGCATTTTCTTGAAAACTAGTTTTAGCAACTTCTCAGCCTGATCTTGAATGTCACTGTCCTGAGGAATTTCTGATTAGAAATGGAAGTACAATGGCCTGTATTAAGGACAAAATAGGAGGAAGGTGTTTGAGTATTTTTTCAGTTTTAGATTTGTAATTCCTGCATTGTCCCGATCCAGCGTTCTGTGGAATTTATTGCACTGTTGTAGTTGTGTGGAAAAAGAAATGCATAAAATATTGAAATCTAAATATTCTTAATATGAGTCTGACAAACTCCTGGGCCAGTAATATTTAAAAAAAATCTGTTAGGAGTTTCATAGTCAAATTCAACGGGGAAATTTCATGCTTTTATCTCTTATGGGTGGTCATCAGTGCTTTATAATGAAAAGTCAATCTTGGTTCACCCAAATTTTAAACAGCTGAAGTTTATACTTGCTGGTGTAAATTTTGTTGTTTGACTATGTTTCTGCAAGTAGTCTGAGAATTTTGGTGATATATCTCTTGATACTTGTACTCAATGTTACTTACTAGCTTTTTTTTTTTTTTTTT
>VYZX01027707.1:30100-59454 GCA_013401335.1 Brachypteracias leptosomus | reverse complement strand
CTGATACATAAATGATACATTTTCTAATGTAAGAAGTGGGTGCATCTTTTTCTCTTAAAAGAGTACAGAATTTCATAGTTTTAAAATGTTTCATTCCTTTCTATTGTCTTTCAGCCTATAACTTCTCTCATAGAATAGATCATTTGTCATTTGGAGAGCTTATTCCAGGAATTATTAATCCTTTGGATGGAACAGAAAAAATAGCATCCGATCGTAAGTGTTGTGTATTTTTAAAAATATTCCATATTTTTCTAATAATAACATTTAAAATATTAACCACGTTTCACAAATGTTGTGATTTACAGACCACACGTCCTGCAAAATTTGGTAGCAAGAAATGCACTGTTCAGTTATCTAGATGACATCTTAAGTGGATGATTCCTTTTTAATATCAGTATCGCTGTACTTGGCTGTTTTGCTGAAGCTCATCAGCAGTTTCTTCCAGTTTTGTGTTATGTTGCAGTTACAGTATGGCTGAACATACTGAATTTTGCAGCAATATGCTACCATGGAGATTCATAGACCTGTTGTCATAATGGGGAAAAATGTCTGTTTTGGTTTCCATGGAGTATTTTGTGAGGCTACTACAGGAAGAGTTTGTGTCTCGCTTCCTCATCTATAAATAAAGGAGTGTAGTGACCTGCTTTACAGAGCTCCCTGTGCCTCCTCCCCTGAGAGCTTTGCTGCTCTTGTCTCAGTCAGGCTGTTGGTTGTTCCAGCCAGAATGGCTTTGTATAGTTGAAACAAATTGCTTCAGTCTATCAGTGTTTGTTCTCTTAAGGAATTACATAAAGACAGAGCAATCATAAACGCTTAAGCAAGCTGACTGTTCTAGAAGAATTCTCTAGAAATTTGTCTAATCAAGAGGAAAACTGTAACAAGTTTGGAAGGGCATCCAGCATTGTGTAGGCAATTCAGTGCCTAAAATCTAGTATGTATTGTGCAAAATGTGACTGTGTGAAACTTGCTCAGTTCTAGTGTCCTAGAAAACACTATCTTTGCATTTCATTTGAAGCTTTGAGTGGCCTGACCTTAAAGAATCTTTTCATTACCTGGGCAAAACGTAAATTTCTCCGGGTACAAATATGACATAGGCCTTGCCCGTGGAAACTAACTTTGTTCATGCAGATGGTACTGAAGTAGTCTTGGCAGTGCTGGGACTCCTTGAAAAATGTCCCTAGTGTAAATAGCTTATCCAAATAACTATTTTAAATATTGTTTATTTGTTAATGTCTTAGATAGTCTTTGCCTCTACTTAATCCAAAAGTGAGATTTTTTTTCTCTTCTAGACAACCAAATGTTCCAATATTTTATCACAGTTGTGCCAACCAAACTCCATACATATAAAATTTCAGCAGAAACTCATCAATTTTCAGTGACAGAAAGGGTAAGTAAGAGAAAAACTGGCAGAGAAAAATCTTAACAGTGATTGTTCTTAACAAAAGCTCAAATGTGAAAACAAACTTAGTTGTACCCTGGTTTTGAGAACTCTACCGTGAAGACACTTTGTTGAATATTCCAGTGCTCTAGATTTGTCTGTAAATAATGTAATACAATAGTGAAATATATATGCTTAGTGAAACAAGCTGACTTCTTGCTTTAGTGTTTTGCACGTGTAGATCTGGAGTCTGACATTAGAATTAATGATGGATATCTAGTCATTTCCATTTCACTGGCTGCTAATAGTGGTGGTGGTGAAATCCTCTGTTTTAGGTCTGTAATTTTGTGTGTAGCTTTACAAATATTTTATCCACCTTTAGCTTTTTAACCATATGGGAAGCAAACCAAAAAAAGCAGCTCACTTGAATGTCATGAACTTGTTTGTGAAGTGGTAGAAATGGAAATAAAGGTAGTTTGAATGAAAAACTAATCACACAAAAAGCATCCCAGTCTCTCGGCTGTCCTGTTTAATCTTTGCTGAACCACCAATTTTAATTGTTCTTCAGACTAGAGAGCTTTCTTTTCTGGGCTTGGAAAGGCTTTTAATTCTGAATCTATAAATAAAGTAGTTATTGCGGCACGGTACCTGGGCAAATCATAAGGTGCCGATTTCAAAGACTGCTGTAAATAAAAAAAAGGCCATATATGTACCAGGTACCTGTCTCATTTCCAGACACTGAACTCTATTTTGATCTTTTATTCAAAAGCCGAAGAAAAAATTTGTGAAAAGCTTAATTAAAAATGACAGATAAAGTGAGAGGAAGCCTTGGGTTGAAAGGAAATTTAGAGATTTGTATGACAATTCACTGTAATACAGTCTGTGATGTTCTCCAAGGGAGAAAAACATCTGTTTCCTCACAGTTCCATGCTGGGCTTCTGCAAAATATGTAGCTAGGGGGAAGTAGGATAGAGGTGATGTCTTGGGGTTCAGCTTGGGACATGCAGCTCGCTGAAGGGAAAGCTTCACTCTAAAACTCATGAAAGCTGGAGTAGAGAGAGGAATGAAGAGGAATTTCCTAATGCAGTATACTCCCATCTCCTGCTGTCTGGCAATCTGCTTCGTGTTTTCTCTGCACAATCTCTGCAACGACTTAAGGCACTCCTTAAAATTCTGGACATCAATCAACTGCTTATCGTACTTCATATTGTGGCGTTTTTTCATCCTTTATTAAATTTTTCTCTCCTGCTGCTGTAACAATGGTTTCTGTCCATTAACCATGTAGTTTTAGCTAGCTCTTTAGTTTTTCTTTAGACAGTAACAGTCACAGGCTGCTCAGGAGAAAAGCTTGTGAAGAGCAGGGATAAAGTGGCATTACGTGCTTGCTCTCACTGTCTCAGCAGGTAGCCCTGTTACCTGTAAAGCTTGTTTGGAAACCAGATACCCCTAGCAGATGAGCTGGGAAGGGCTACTGAGAACAGTTAACACTGAACAGCCTAGTGCATTTATTTTATAAGAGTAGGCACATACACAGACCTGGAGAAAGGTGGCCAGGTAGCCATGGCTAAATCTTGGGTGCAGCGAGATGTGTTTGCCAGTGGCGACGACTGGGAAGCAGAGTTTAAAAGGTGTGGGCAGAATTGTCTCCGCTGTTGTTGATGTTTGAGAGACTATATTTATCTATGTCAAAAAGACTTAATTCTAGCAAGACTTCACGGATATCTGAGATATCAGATATAGGGCTGGGTTTTTTTAGCAGGTTTTAGCAACCGACAGTTAACACCTCTGCAGCAGTAGAAGCTAGTAGCAGACTGAAATGGTTTGTGGAAAAAGAATTATGTATCTTTTGGGGGTGGAGTTTTGGGCGTTCCATGTGACTTTGTGTTCTTTTTTTCACCATTTGACCTCAAAAGACCAATAAGGCTTAGGGAAACAACAGAGGAAAAACAAATTTTTTTTTGTCCTTTGCCAGTGACAAGGTTCTGTTTAACTGCCTTCAGTCTTCTCTTCCTTCTTAGTGTGCCTGGTGGTCTGTCCTCTGATGTTGAACGTTGTCATGCTCTTGAAATAGAGAAAGCATTCTGGTTTGGCTTTGGTTGGGGTTTTTTTTGTTTTTTGACCATTGCGAAGTTTCTGTGACCTGGTATCATGACGGATCCATTATTTTGGCATTCTTTTTAATTTAATTTGGTAGCAAAAGAAGCAGTTTGGTTAAGGTCAGCATTAGCTGACTGGAGAAGTTTGCTTGTTTGCATTTTCCAAAATGATACTCTGCTTTTTATTTTGTACCGTATTCTGCATGGTTGTTGAGCACAGACTGTTGAATCCACAGGTGCAGTGGAGCTGTGATATATTGCTTTTCTGTTCAGTCTTGCTTGTCTATCTTCTCTACTCTCATTAGCCCAGACAGGGCCGAGTTTGTCTTCAGTCAGTTATGTTCTTTTCTTCTGCCCTTGTGTACTTTCAGCCAGACTTACCTGACAGTGCATTTATCAACACCTTTCAACAACAAAAAGACAACAAACACCTGAAAGAAATTCAAGATTGTGTTGAGGTTTTGGTTTTTTCCTCCTGAAACCTTTTTTTAAAAGTAGAGATTTGTAACAGCCACACTGTCCTCTTTGGGGTCTTTTGGTATAAGAATTTGGGGAAATAAGAAGAAACTAGAAGTTCTTAAGTTAGGACTGAGGTGTCTGATCTGTTTAGAGTAGTCATGGTGAGTTAGTTGTTACTTTTATCAAGGTGTGTTTCTTGCTGTTTAACTGTTGTCTGAAATGACCAAACTGACAGTTTTTAGACCCAGGAAATTTTTGTCTTTTTCCTTTTTATTTCTGATTTTGTAGGGCTTTTTTTCCATCAAAGTAAGGGATTATGGCATATGTGTAAGTATGCACTGAGAAAAAAATGGCACTGGTCTAATTTAACTTAAGTTTCTGAATTTCCATTGTGGTATACTCTAGTTTAGGGTCATCCCTGATATTTTTAAGAAGCAGCAATTAAATGTGTGGTATGTGAATCTAGAGATGCGCTCCAAGGAAGGAGGAGGATGAAGCCTTATGAGTCTTAGATGCAGCGTGTAGATTTACACCCTCTGGGGAAATGGCTGTAGCTCAGGCTGTCAGCAACTTAAAGGTCTCCTGAAGGTCTCATCCTGATTTAAGTGATTAACAGTAGTGCATAAAGCAGGGAGAGTTGGGACACTGTGTTATACCAGTGCACTCACTGGAGTTCACAAGCTACACTAAGACTGTGACACTTATCCTCATCGGTACCAAAAGCAACCTAGTTATAAACATCCTTGTTTAAAGGACCTTGTAAGCAAATCTTGAGAGGTAGTACCAGCGCCTGATAGTGAACATTGATATGCAGCACAGAACACCAATGACCAGGAATGTAAGTTGTTATTTAATGGCATTTGACTTTTAGAAGGTACTGACCAAAGTTATCTTGATGTTCTCTGGTCTTCTGTTGATTCCTAGCTCTGATTAAGTAGCTCTTTGTCATCACATCTATTAAGATTGTTTTCCCTGTGACTAATAAAAAGTGACTAGCTTGTGTTTCTGTCTCTTCTTTCAGGAAAGAGTAATTAACCATGCAGCTGGCAGCCATGGTGTGTCAGGAATATTCATGAAGTATGACATTAGTTCACTTATGGTGACAGTAACAGAAGAACACATGCCTTTTTGGCAGTTCTTAGTGAGGCTTTGTGGCATTATTGGGGGAATTTTTTCAACTACAGGTAATTATCAGTCCTTGCCTTCTTATGTTCTACCAGATTTTTTTTTGGTCATGCTGATTATGTTATGGATAAGAACTACAGGGCAGTCCTGAACCTCTGGCAGGCTTAAGATGAATTGCCCATTTGTGTGCACTGAAATGTGCAATGAAAGCTACTCATTTGGATGTCCCAGTATGCTGTTCCTGCTGTTCTGGGGGTCTGTTGTTTCCTTTTTGGTAAATATGGCATAGTATATTTACTTCTGGAAAAGCAAGGAGATAGACACATGTAGATTAATATAAATGTATACATGCACACATTTTCTGTGTGTTTCCTGTAGTTGATATCCAGTGCTAAATCAGTGCCAAAAGTTGAAATGAAATTTTTATCTGAAGTAATTGGGAGGATTTTCCTTGTATAACTTGTCAATGTACTGCAAGATTTGCTCCTTTGAAGAAAATAAACTAAGCTGAAAAGACTTGATTCGCCTATTAGTCAAGGCATAATAGGAGATCTTGATTACAAGTTACATTTCTTTTCTTGGCTTTCACTTGAAGAGAACATGCTAAAGAGACCCTGAACTAAGAGCTCTCTTTCAAAATAGGTGTTTCTGTCCCACAGAATATATTTCCACCCATGAAAGCCAGGCAGAGGGAGTTCCATTTGCATGGATAGCTTTGGGTTTGTTTTTATTGCTGCATTTCAGAATGTTTAAATTCCCCCTGCTCTTGATGTTTCCTTTTTTTTATGTTGATTTCTCAGTGTTGTACATAGCAGCTTACTGCACTGGATTCCATTTAAGTATCGCATAGAGTTTTGTTGTAATACTTTGTAAATACTACAGTTTTACTACTTGTAATGATTTAAGTCTTGTTTGGCGTTGCAGGAATTTTACATGGCTTTGGAAGATTTGTAGCAGAAATTATTTTTTGCCGTTTCAGACTGGGCTCTTACAGATCCACCTCGGTAAGAAAAACTTTGAGTATTAAATAAGTGGTGAGGATGGATTATAAGGACAACTTTGGGACTCGGTCCCAGCAGAATTTAAGATGCTTGCAATAAACCCTCCCCATGACATACATATGAGCAGAGATTCAAGAGCTTTTAAAAATAGTTACAACCCTCATGTGGTAGGAAGTAAGGTGTTTTCTAAGAAGCTGAATTAATAAACAGAGTCTCTTAGAGATTCCTCTGCCACGTTCTCTCCATCATCCTTACTATATTCTTTTCATATTGCTACAAAAATTGCATATTTTCCCAGGTCTTGTCAGTCTCCCTCACATACTCTTCTTCTGGTTGGCCTGCTGGCTGAGGAAGAGGCCCTGTGTGCTGCAGGGGTTCAATCTTGCTACTGATTATCCCACAGGCCACTGCCAAGCAGTGTGAAGGAGCCGAGCGGTTTTCACATTTCCCTTTGTTGGGCGTCAATAGGATTGCTCCTCAATTACTTGATTTTATTGTACTTTTATTTTTCCCATTTAAGCCTGTAGGTAGCCTTTAAAACTTCTGCCTTTCTCTCAAATGTGGCTGAAGTTTGCCAGATGGCAAGATTGTGTGAGTGTGGGGAGAGGAGGGGTGTCAAGCAGATTTGTCTAATCTTTGTTTGGGAGACCACGCAAAAGGCCTACAAGAAATGCCCAAGAATAAAGAAGTGTGTGATTTGGGGAGGGAGGGGAGATTCTGTTTCTGGACAAGCCATTAATAACACTTTGTTTTTGTTTGATTAGGTCCCACTTCCTGATGGCCACACAAGCAACCACTTACCTCTAAGTACAGACAATAGTACACATTAGCCTCCTAAGAAAACTTTCTTTCTTCCTGCCTGATACAGAAGACATTTTTTTTATAATAAAACATTGTGCAATATGCTGAGACAGTGCTGATGAGCAGCAAAAGAATGAAGCCTTTACAAAAAAACACCCAACAAAACAGTTTGTGTAATTATTTTTTTTGGTCTTTCTAAGTGCACGTGGAGTTATAGGAGGTTGTGAGACCAGTGAGGTGGACCATCATCTGGAGATTAAAGGAGCACTGCTGCCAATACAGTATCCATGGTCGAGCTGAACATCTTTGTGATGACTGCCATTGACTGCTGAAGCTTCTTAGTCTTCTTGGTTCTGTGCCTGGGAAGGCTAGCAGGCTCCAAGGAGAAGAAACTAGAAGTGGGGTGTGTGGAATGGCTGGGCAGCAGGCAGAGGGACTATTGCTGTCCTGGGGTTTCTCTTAGGTGTACAAACTGGGCTTTGGGCTTGCTTGTTCTTTTGTAATGGTGGGGCTGGGAGCTAAGATGCTGTTCTTACAGGTGGGGAGTGATTCTAGAAAATCCTGAAGAGGGAGATGAGAAAACTCAGGGAGTAAGATGGAGTCCAAGCCATGGTGTTGGTGACAGCTGCTGCCTTTCTGTAGTCTTACCATTCCTTAGTGGAAGAAATGTGGAGCAGAGGAGTTCCTCTGTGTTTTCACACAGCCACTTCACCAGCAGCAAGAACATCACTTCTAGTGTTGAGGTGGAAGTGCCCAAGCACTCTGGGAGTGGGCTCCAGTGTGCACAGGTTTTTGACTTGGGATGAGAAGCCTTTTAAAAAGGACATTTGACTGTAGTTGTGATAAGGCGAGACTCCCTGGCAGGAGATCAGGAAGTGTTTGTACACCTCTTTCTTGGCACAGAAATCGCATTGATGGAACCTTTGTTGTACCCCTGCTGCTAGCAGGTAAGCCTTGGTAGCTAAATCCTGGAGGTGGGGAGGAAAACGGGCAAGAAGCTGCTTTGCTTTGGTTCAGCTGGGTACTGCAGGAATGGGGAGTTTGGGGCGGTTGGAAGGTCTGCTGGCCCAGGCAGGGAGCGGTGGGGTTGGTAGTAGGTGACTTTAGGGAATCGGAATCATTTTGCTGCAGACAGATGGTAGGGAGGGATCTGCAGAATTAATCCTTATTGTTCATGAAGGTTTTTGTAAAATAAATGGAGAGCAATATCAATTTTATATTTTAAATACGCTACTGGAATGAATGTTATTAATGCAGATGGTGCTTTGGGAAACTAAACATACTCTTAGCACTGAACTCCTGGCACACACCTGCGGTTGAACAGTTGCTCCACCAGGGTAAAAAATTAATAATATGATTCCTTCTCAGCAAAACTGATTTAATAATATATTAGGAGATGATGCTGACCCTGGCCTGCCTTACCCTGGAATATTATAACTGAGAGGACTAGTTACGGAAAAATAAAAACCTCTGTGGTGTTGACAGATTTTGCTGATTTCTGTTAATGTACTTTAAGGACAGTTGGATCTTGGTGATGAGCACAGTCCAAATAAATTAGCTGCTTTGCTATGCAAAGCAAAGGGCTTCCTAAACTGAGAAATTGTATGAAATAGTAAATAAAATGTGGGAAATAAGGAAAGACCTTTGTTGCAGTCCTATGGTTGAAAAAGAGAAGTTCAAGGAAGCCAGATCCTTGGGGTTGACAGCCAGGTCTGGCATTTTTCTCTTTTGTGTTTTTTTTAACACTGATTAAAACTCCCAACAACTTGATAAACTCTTGTCCTTGGTGAGCAAGAAAATCAAAAGCTGTAAATGTGTGGTTCCCATTTCTCTTTGACATTTTCCTCTGAGGTTTCTTCCTTACTTCTGCTCGGACTGGTTCTGCTTTGGGCTTTGTCCTAACACTTGTTTCTTATCTGCCTGGAACAGACTCTACTGGTGGGAGATGCTGATCTCAGTTGACTTTCTGTACCAGAACTTAAATGTTATTTTCTATTCTCACATAAAAGAGCCAAGTGGCTTGGTGTGTCTTAAATCCTTGTGTGGCGTATTCGTGTTGTTCTGTCTAGAACAAAGCTCGTGTGACGGTTGGTGATAATGGAAGAAAGTTTGGAATCAACTTCCAGATGTGAGATGCTGCTTTGTGGGGTGAATGCAGGATCAGCCAAACCTGTGTCACTGTGCTCTTCGCTTTCTCTCCACAGAGGGTTTGGTTGTTACAGTCAGTGCCTCTGGCCCTTGTACCAGCATGTTCAAGGGTGTTCTGCAGAAAATAGTCATTTATGGCAGTGACTTTTTTTGGTCATGTTTATTCATGTTGTGTAAGCGAATGTAGTGTGGAAAAATGAAAGGAGTGGGTGTCCCAAGGGAAACAGAAATCCTGATGTTGATGTGATGTGTATTCTGAAAGGGGAGAGATGAAATACAGAATTTCCTGGGACAGGAATGCTGGCCAAAATGATTTTTATCTTTGGTTCTCACGTGATGTTGAAGAGAGAAAACATGGTATGAAATTTTTAACCTTCATAAGGTGTGTTCATAGCATGCCATTTGCAGACTGCTCTGGCACCACTGTCCCTCTCTGCTGCCTTTCTGGGCAAAAAGTCATCCCCACTTCCAGCTGGCATGGTTTGGGTTTTGTTGCCATGCTCTCACGGGGGGTAGGTTATGTGAGCAAGAGCATGGTCACCTTGACTGCCTCCAAGACCTAAACTGCTGTGCCTGGATGTTGGTGGCCCCTGGGTCCATCGAATTGCACCCGTGTTGCAAAGACCGGTGCCAGCCCCAGGAGGTGGGGAGGGGATAGGGGCAGATATTTTTCATGTAACTGTTGCTTTTAGGGCTCAAGAGGAAACAGAGCTGAGTTTTTAACAGGACAGAGCATCTTCAGCCCTGTTACCTGTGAGCCAGAACCACACAGCATTGACAAGAAGTCACTGTGAAATACCTGAGTTCAGATGGCACACTTCACTGCTGTGTTCCTGGGTGAATTTCACAGCAGATTTCTAATTAGAGGAAGAAAAAGGTGAGGATGTAGCCAGCCTTGGCACCCATGGGAGTTCAGTTAGGGCACCTGCTTGCTTTATGGTACAGCAGAAGATGGGATGAGACGTTTCAGTGGGCAGGGGAGACCTGTTCTGTGGAGGAGGCAGCAAAAGCAAGGTAGCAGGGTCAAAACTGAAGATGTGGTCAAAGCCTGCATTAGAGAGAGAATTCTTGGGAAGGGAGATCGATCATGAGCTGATGTAAGGAGTAAATTCGTGTGATATGTAATAATGCTGTCTTCTAGCTGAGTGGTGTGCTGTGGTGGGTGCAGCTGAACAGCGTGGTGTGGGAGGCCATGGAAGTCAGGCTGTGATGGATCCCACTCTATGTTGTGGCCACTGTCTTTGTGCTGCCTGTTGCTCCATCTTTCCTACCACCCACTCTGGTGTGGTATTGATGCCTATCGCAGGAGAGACCATGGGAAGAGAGTGGGATGTACGAATGGAAGTTTCCTGCTTCAGTCTTTTTTCAGTCCCTGACTTTTCTAGCAGATGTTTTGGGGCTCTTGCTGGAAGGAAGGAGGTGAGGAAGAAATGCATGTGTCTCTGTAGCAGGAGAGGGGTTGGGTTAACCAACGCAACAACTTTAAAAAAGCAAACCCAAGCTGCTCTTTGCTCCCCTGAAATTTGCATCCTAGAAAGAGGTTAGAAATTTGAAAGAAAATTAATCTCTTTCCATCTTAAAAGCTCCCTGGTAGGGACTTGCACTGTCGGTGCAGTGCCTGTCCTTTCTCTGCAGCTGCCAGCTCTGCCTGCTTGTGTCTATGGGGTGGTCTGTGACAGCAAGATATGCTTGGAGCTGAGCAAGGCCTCTCACTCCTCTGCCTTGTCCTGCTCGAGATCCTCTTAAGCTTTTCAGGGACCAGTTTGACAAACTGAGCCCTAAGCAGTTGGCATAGTTGCTTAGGAACAGTCAGAGGCAGGGAGATATTTGGTATAAATGCAGCTGTGATAAGCTGTACAGACACAACCAAGGTCAGGGAGGCAGCTTTTGCCTCATCATTTTGCTATCTAGTCCTCTGCGAGAGGTTCTGGTGCTGAGGATGTCCTGTACAACGTGTTACTGATGCAGTGACATTGAAGCAGAAGGGATGCGATCACCTTCATCACATCTCCGGTGGCACTGATGATGCTAAAATCCCCTGCTCTCCATTTCTTCAGAGGTAAACCAAGTGCCACAGCTTTTTTCTGAGAAGATGGGAAATGAGAACAGCTTGTTTGCCGATACTGGCAAAGATCTCCATCTGTTTTTACAAGACAGCCCAGGAGGCGGGGGTGTGGGAGGATGCATCTACTGCATGCATCACTTAACCAGACCGGTGATTAGTTGCAAAGTTACTTCTTGTAAAGACACTTTTTTTTTCTACCAGCACTTGTTAGTGCAAATCATGTCTAGTATTTGGCCTGTTAGAGAAAACACCCCTGCCTCCATGTGCAGTTAACATATGGTGGTTGACTCTTCAAGAAGCCCTTAAAGGACTCTGCTGCCTTCAGTGCCCTGACAGAGGTTTGGTGGTGTAGGGCTGTCCTTCTGCCCTTGCACACCTCGCTAGAGCACTGACCTGCATTTCAGCTGCTTTAGTTAAGTGATGTGAAGTGCTTCTAAGCACTGCTGTGGCTTAATGCCCTTTCCAAAGCACTTCTGGTCACTTCTGGCCCAGGAGCAAGGCAGAGTCACCTTTTCCTGTCTTCTAGAAGAGCTTTCTTGAGAGCTGAGGTACTTTGAGGTGGTAACAGTGGGCTCCTGTTTGTGTTCTTTGGTTGTCTCTCTGGTCTACAAATGCATTAAAGGAGAAACCGATGCTGCGTGTGTGGAGGTGCTTGGCCAGAGCCCTTTCTGGGGCACACATTGCTTCTCTTCTCCTGGCCCCTTTCCAAGGCCTTTGATTAAAAACCCTGCCAAGGACAGAAATGGGTGGAAACCTGTCTGTGTCAGGACTTCACCTCAGATGTAATTATCTCCTCTTTTAACCATAAAGTCCTACTCTGGCAGTGCCTGGCAGCACTGGCCATGGGCAGGGGGCTCTGAGCCCATTGCAGGTGTAGGGGTGCTGGGGGGCTGCGGAGGCTGGTGCAGGGGCTGAGGGCAGTGGCCAAGAGTGTTCTGCAGCTCCCATGGCAGCTGGGCAAGACTAGTCACCCAAAGCCATGATGGGGAAGCCCAGGTTATGGCAGGGCTCCAGCTGGGGTTGATCCGAAGGGAGAGCATCCAGCGTGCCCTCGGGGTGGAAGAGGGAGCTGAGTGGGGGCACATGGCACTGTCTCTCCCCACCTTGTCAGCCACTCTGCTGTGCCATGGAAGTTTACACCTGCTTGAGTCTATTTGAGCTGTTCAGTTTTTGGGTCTCTCTGGTCCATACATTCATTAAAGCAGAGACCGATGCTGGGTGGTTGTGGCTCAGGGTGCTTTCTGCAGGGGAGAGCTGAAGGCACGTTCTGCGAACACGAGCCTCTCCCTGGCTTTGATAGACCAGGATTCAAGCAAAATGTCATTGTGGTTTGTTTGCTTTCTTTTTTTTTGTGTGTATGTATAAATAGAAATGTTGAGAGTCCTGGGACCAGAGGTTTGAGGTATGAAAAACAAAGCCAGACTGACTTGAGTTCAGAGATCAGGAGGACCCTGGTGTCATGCTGGACAGGCTCAGGGTGAGCAGAGTTCCTCCAGGCCACTGTGCCCAGTGCCTCTGCCTGTGCCATCACGGGCTGGAGGTGTTACAGTGTGCTCCTCTGGGCAAGGGCCCTGTGTTCCCCTGCCCATATAAAACCCGAAAGCTGTTCCCCAGGGAGCCCCATGGGTGGCCTGGAGCCACAGGCAGCCTTTGGCTGCTGTGCAGGACCCTTGGTGTGGTCAAAATGAGCCAGGGGATGGCTGCATGGAGCTGGGCTGTGGGAACGTGCTGTAACATGGTACATGGATCTGCAAGAGCTTCTGCTGGAGCCAGAGGGCTCCCAGCCTTCATCCTCCAGCTTCTCCTACAGGGTGGAGAATGACAGTTCCTCAAGTGAAACTGGGATGCTGCTATTTCCATTTTTCGGTGGTGATGGGGCAACTGAGCAGCAACAGCAGTTTTGTGCTTTGTTCTCCCGAGTTCTTGGAGATGCCTT
The DNA here is from genome assembly GCA_013401335.1 of Brachypteracias leptosomus. Lineage (NCBI taxonomy): Eukaryota > Metazoa > Chordata > Aves > Coraciiformes > Brachypteraciidae > Brachypteracias > Brachypteracias leptosomus. The sequence goes on along the minus strand of VYZX01027707.1, from coordinate 46,445 downwards.
TGTGGGAGAGGAGCAGCGCTAGTCAAAGCCCAAAGGGTTTTTAAACTAAAAAGCAAAATTAATCCAGGATAAAGCCTTGAACTGAAGTGGCCAGGTGAGGTGGAGCAGAACTGAAAACAGGTGGTGATGAGTTTTCCTATCTGGGCTCTCATCTCCAGGCCTGGATTTGGGCAAGCTGGTGGCTTTCAGACTTCCCCCAGGAAGGACCATCCCTGCTCCTCTCCAGGGCCAAGGCCACCATTGTCCTCTCAGCAGGAGCCTCCCTCTGCACTCATCTGTGTGTGCCTCTGCCACATGCTCCCCATGGTGCCAGTTGCACTGAGGAGTGACACATCTTGCAGAGCCACCCAGCCTGGGCATCCATGTGCTGGGAGCTTGCAGGAGCGGGGTCATGTGGTCCCGTATGTGTCTGGCACCAGTTTTATTGAAACTGCAGACACTGAATAGTGATTTTGTGTTCTGGTTGTTTTTGTTGTGGTTGTTTGGGTTTTTCCCCCCCATTTCCAGCTGGGGACGTGTCTTCCTATTTTGGAAGTTCACTTTTCAAATTTTGAACTTTTTCAGAGTAATAGGAAACTCATTAAACCTTTACTCATGCGCATGCGATTCAACAGCATCCCCTGGGTTTTGCCTAAACCTGACAGTGTTTGACTAATGCAAGGGTTGTCACCATAGCAGCTCATGGTGGCACGTGGAGAGAGGGACCATTTTCCTGTATGTGGCCAGCATTGCTGAAGGTACAGCAGATGCTTTTGATCCTGTCACAGGCCTGGCTGGGGTGAAGAAGGTGTCAGCCTCATTGCATTGAGTGGCTTCCCTGCAGAGAGGGCTGGGAGGGCATGTTTGAGCCCTGGTGGCTTGTTCCAGCATCTGAGGTGGCCTCCCTTAGTCCTGGAAGATGAACGCTGGGTGCAAATGGAGCATCCTGGGGGCAGTACTCACTTAGCAGAGCCTGAGGGCATCAGCCTGGCTCTTCTTGCTGTCATCCATGGACACAGCTTAACAAAGTACTGCGTTTCAGAGCAGTGACCTTCAAAATGGCAAAATTCACGTGAATTTTACGTGGGCATTCATCAGGAAATGCTTATGGTAGTGTAAAAAAATCACTAGTGCATAAAATTGGCTTCCCCGTACGTTTGTGTAAGGTCTCGCAGGGTTCCATGGCACCTTCCCAGCCTGTGTGTGCAGACCTGTTGCTTCCCAGCCCTGCTGAGAGGTGCAGGGGTGGGCACTGGACAGCCCTGGGCAGGATGGGCTCATTCCAGAGCATGATGCACCTCCTTGGGAGGAAGACACTGGGGGTGATGGATGCTGCCAGAAGCAGCTGGTTGTGGCTGCCTTGTGTCTTGCCAGCCCTCAGGAACCCTATTGCACCAGGGTGGGAATCTGGGCTTGACACCCTTCAGCCCTGCAATGCCTTTACTGAGGAAAACTGAGCAGGTTTTTCCACTCTTCAGGCTGCTGTGGACTTGTTCAGCGAGCAGCAATGAGGGAGGGGAGCTGTGCTGGGGGGCCAGGTGGTGCTGGGGCAGCCATGGGGGAGCCACCATTTGCTGGTGGTTCTGCCCCAACAAACCAACCCAGCCTCTGCTTTGCAAGCTGCAGTGTTGCTGCTGCTCTTTCAGGGGCTTACAGCTCTGTGAACAGCTATGTAGTTTTTTTGAAAAATGCATTTATTGTGACCTCTGATAATGGTGTGAAGCTTAGATTTCTGAGCCTCGGCCTTAGCTCAGCTGGTTTACAGTGCAAACTGCAGAGCCCGGGAGCCTTGGTGGGTGGTGGTGCAGGTGGATGGTTCTTGCTGCCTCTCAGAGAACAGATGTTTTCAAGGTGACACCAAGATGCCAAGACAAGAAAAAGGAGAACTGAGCATCAGTGAACTAATGTTAATGTATCTACAGTGCAAAGAGCAGGGTGTTTATATTACTACTGTTTGAATTTCCCTCTACAAGGTGAAGGCTTGTCCCATGGTGCTGTGTCCTTGTGGCCAGTGGTCCTGTGTGGGCTGGGCTCTGCAGGAGACACCAAAACATGGAGCAGGGGAAGAGGTGGCGATGCTGGAGGTGTGTGACCCTGAGAGCTGAGTCACTGCACTCCTGTCACCACACCAGACTGACCCAGGGCCTGCGGGGGAGCCCAAGGCCTCTCCGTTCCCTCTGTGGTGAGTTATGGGTCATCCAACCCTTGAGAAAGGATTTGAAAGGGGAGCTCATCATGAAATATTTTTTTTCCCTTTTGCAGCCTCGCAACTGAACAGGGCTATGCAGAAAAGAGATGGTGCAAGAGCGAGCCTGGCTTCAGGGTGCTCCTCGGTGGGAGCTGTGGCCTGGTCAAGCCCCGGGGATCAGCACCCGTCAGGCAGCGTCCTGGAGGGGATGTCTGTGGGCAGCTGCTGCTGCCCTGCTTGCTCCCTGTGTCCTTCAGAAGGCAGGGAGAGCCATGGGCCTGTCTGGGCACTGCACAGTCACATTTTCTGCCCTGTCCTCCCTGGTGGGGTGGGGTCTCAATGGCAGCACTGAAGTGGGGTAGGTGGCCCCCAGAGTGGGAAGGATGCTGGGCTGTGCTGTGGGCACTGTCACACCATCAGCTTTTTCTTTCTTTCCTATTTTTTATTTTCTTTTCTCTACCAACTGCAAAATGTTTTCTGTGCTTTTCCACTGGAAGGGAGCAGGGCCAAAGCCCACCCCAGTGCAGAGCCCTGCTCCGCTCCCAGGCACAGCTGCTGTCAGGGGGCACGGGAAAAGGCAGAAGAATAAATGGTGCAGAAAAGACCAAACACTGGAACTGACACAGGAGGTTATTTTAATTTCTTTCTCCTTTTCTAGCCACTTTAAGTTTTCAGGTCATTGATGCCAATGGGCTGTGGTGGAAGTGAAGCACATAATCACATATGCCAGAGACACAACATTGATTTTTAAGTCTCTTCTCGCTAATTAGTGGCAGCCTTTGTAGGGATTGACCACGGTGCTCAACAACTCTGACAGTATTTGCCTGCCGCCTTCTCGGGCAGCAAGGAAAGCAACACAGTGCAGAAGAAAAGGAAGAAAGAAAAGGCCTTGGCTTGGTTTTACTCTTGTTTTGGTTTTACCAAATTGTATAAGGATAGTTTTAAAAATTTACTGTTCTTTAATAGATCTGTTGGTGTATTGTAATTTTTAATAAGTTTCTAAAAATAATTCCTGTTTACTACTCAGTCCAAATAAACCCTGTAAACTGTAGATACCAGTCAGCATCAGGCCACTGTAGGGGAAAGAAATTGTTTCACAATTTGACCGTTCTTTTAATTCTGTTACTTAATCGAACAGGAACCAGTGTTGAGTACTGAGGAGCCTTGCTGAGGTGCCTACAGCTACAGACGCTGCTGTTGTCTTCATACTGTACCTGCACAGCTCACAAATACAGCGAAGAACATTCTGGAACCTATACTACTACACTTGCGTTTCCTTCTAAATTTTTGCTAAACAAGACCTCCCTTTGCTGACACAATAATAATACATGGTATGGGTTGGGGATTTTTCCCCTCTTAAAATAATGAATTTTAAAATACAGATATACAATAAGTATGATTCTCAGCTCTCATGTGATGATACAACTCTGTATTTATAAAGTAATAAAATTGATACATGCCTACCTAACAACAACAAAAAAATTTAAAAAGTTAACAAAATGGTAAAGGGCCAGCCAATAAATGCAATTTTTATTTATACTTGTTCAAAGACTGTGAAGTATGTTTTCTATAAGAGAAAGTGCAGGTCAGTACAGTCCTGGGATGAGTTCATAATATGAAGAAAGAACTAATTCAGACAGAAAAAAGAGGAAAAAGTGATAGTTCTGATCCAAAAATTTGTTTCTCTTAAGATAGGTAATGGGACCTGTTTTCAGATTATTTTTTTTTTTTAATGAATGACTTAAAGGTCAGAAAATAATTGTTGTATGCTTTTCTACTTGAAAGACTTATAGAAAAATAAAAATGTCATTGTGTTCTCATTCACTAAACCTCATTCTTTTCCCTTACTACTTTTCTCATGTCTCTGGTATCTGAACAGTTCATCATAAGTGGGATTATTTGTCTTGCTGGCTCCAGGTCAAGGGCTATGGTTATTAAGTGGCAGTAATGAGCAATGCCCACGTTTGAGGATCAGCTCACACCCAGGAGGCCTCGATCTCTCTCCTCCATGATACATCCTGGTTTTGCTCCAAAGTGGTGCATGAAGAAGTGTAAAAGGAAAATAATAAGGGATGCAAGAGGCAGTATGAGATTTCAGGGTAAGAGGAATGCCAGGGTATAATAAATAAAGTACATGACATCAGGCTGTGTAAGCTGTTTATACCAGGATTAACCAGGGACTGCTTGTTAAAGTAAGTAGGGTTAAAATTAATGTACAGGTGAATCTGAGTATGTTATTTGTCAGAGCAAGTAATCAACAAAAAAAATGACCCTAATTAAAGGGGCAGTAGCACAGGAGGGGAGAGATATTTTAAAAATAATAACATCTAATTGAGCATTCAGCTCATTCTGTGCATTTTGTCTCCTTGTCTTTAGGTCTCACCCCACTATCCTTTAGCTGCACAGTTCTGAGGAACATGGGGGTTAATGACACATCCCAGCACAGCCAAACCACACTGCTTGTTTCCCATGAGCAAACTGGCTCTTTTTTTGAAGTAAGAGTTACCTTTCTGTTTTCAGTTTAAATGGTTGTTGCACAGAAGTGCTATTCCTCCCCTCAGTGGCATGTCCCAGCTGGGAAGGGGATGGTGGTCCTCAGGTGCTTCTAAATTGGACCTGAACACTTTCCACTTGCAAGTTCCTGGCCAGGCAATTTTGCAGCCACCTCCTTCCAGAGCTTTCTCACACTCAGGAGAAAGGTCGCTGCTGAGGGCTGCCCACTCTGTTTGACAGGCTCTGCCCTGTCACTGTTCCCTCTGAGAAACACCACACTTGGCAGAAGGGCAGCAGCACAGCATGAGCTGAACAGGCTCAAGGTGGCCAGAGATGCACTTCTAGACTGTAGCACGTAGCAGAGACTAACAAGAAGCACCAATGCAAGATCTCCTCCAAATCTTTTCTTCTAGTATTAAAAAGTATTTGAGGAGGATGCGGCTGGAGCTCTGTGCTCCATATGCATGAGTGTTGTACTGCTCAACAGTCACAGAGGGTTACCAACAGTGGCCAATTTAGCCAGGTTTGTAATGACCTCCTGTCTTCTGTCTGGTTGCTGTTGTCTCTTTCGTTCTTTGCTCTCCCTGTAATACCTTACATGCAGGCCTGACTCAGTCTATGGTCACTTTTCCAGAGACTCTCAGAAGAGGTGACCAATGACTGCAAGAGCAGTACTGCTCACAGGTCACCTTCCATCTCTGGGGAAGGCTGAGAGGAACACTAAGTGGAAGACAAAAAGGAAAAAGGGCTTGAGATGTGTGCTATGAGACAGAGAACAAGTGGGAACACAACCTACAGAACCAGGATCTTGCATCATCCTGATGTAAGGCATTAAGCTCCCCAGAAACTGCACACAAAAGTTCCACCTTTGAAATTCAGCAGTCAGAAAAGTAGACCATGTTATTAACAAAGCACAGTTTTAATAAAAAGGTTTAAGGCTTATATCTCAAAATGACTTATAAATAAACATCACAATATATATAGTCTATTTTTTAAAAAAAGTATTCATTATAAGATAATATATATTTTCTGAGTTATAAAATCCCATATAAATAGCAAATTAATCTCAATATGCAGATTACAAGAATGCATAAAACCTGGGGTGTATATCTGAAAGAAATCCTGAGTATGCACTCAACAAATGGCAGAGAAGAGTACAACACCACAACAAATCCTGTTGTCTAGTTCATCATTTCTCCAAAACTGTAAAAAATGGAACCGAGAACTTTTTGTTTGCTCAACCTTGTTCAGCTCCACAGGCTCAGGAATGGCTCTGGAGACTCTTCTACTTGAGATTTCAGGAGCACCCTGTAGATTCTTTTGGTATCAAAAAAAAGAAAATGCTGTCTGCCTTCTGATGGAGAGAAATAAGGCACACACTTGGAGCAGGTCAGTACAGGTGGTAAGAAGCAGCTTGGACTCCTAACCAGAGAGCAGCAAAAGGCAACTCTTGAATGAAGAAGTTGGGCGACAAAATTCTGGTAGTTGTATGCAAGAGGCAGCCAATTCTTGCACGCCTCAAGGTTCCCCTGCTTCCCTCCAATACAACCATATAATTAAATGAAGTGGAACCTTCACGTTAGAAATATCAGACTGAAAGTTCCGGGTTTTTTTAGATTGCAGTAAGCAAACCAGCAAGTTGGACAAAGAACTACCATTCTGGCTACAGCAACGTGCTGCTTGCTTTGTGGTACAAGTTGTAGCAGCATTTAGATCAGAGTTTTCACCCCGTGTTGTCTCTTGGCTGTTCAAAGTGAGCTGTACAACAGACATCTGTGAATGGTAAAGCTCATAACGACGTGACTGCATCTCCAAGGACAAGGCACACTGCAGTATTGCAAGAGGACACCAGCTCGCAGAAGCCTGATGGTGTACTTAAATTCTGAATTCTGAGTTATTTTAATACTGTAGCACAACATTTTTTATCTGATCATAATGGAAAAATGTCAATTATTCATGGAAGAAATAAAGACTATTCTGCCTGTTGTTCTCAGGGAGTAACGTGGTCATTATCTGCTCCTTCAAGCGCTGCTATTATAAACGCTACAATGCTTTCTTTCATATACTCAGGGTCATGAGCTCTGACTTATTACTAAAACATGAACCATCAGAGCAAACTCATACATGCAAACTGCAATGAACACACAGAGGCTTAAATTTTGCTTCTTATTACAGCGGCAACTCAGTAGAGATAATGAAGTAAATAAAAGCCATTTATAGTCTCCTGGCTTATTCCCAATCTAACTCGGATCAAACAACAGATGGACAATGTTGCACTGAAGTTGAGCCAGAACTTCACAAGTAAACCACAGATGCACGATAGCACTTTAGATTCAGAAATTCCCAATAGGTTTCTATCCTTTCAAATATTACAAATAATATATCCTTCTTTTTTCTTGCTATCCTATGGATACTAACGGCCTCCCTCATGCCAATTTTCTTCCTGGCTTTTGGTTAAAAACCCCAGCAAGAAGAAGCTGTAGATATTGCACAGTTGTTAGGATGGAAGACTAGAAAAGAAAATGGCACTTGCAGGGTGATTTTTCAGTCCAAAGAAAAGCTCTTCATTTTTTCTGCTAATTCCTGTCTCATTTCTATATGCTTTTTCAGGTTTTGCACTTCATGGGGCAGGTTAATGTCCCACACTGACACACAGGACTGTAATTCTGGAAAAAAAAAAAATTAAAAAAACTTGAAAACTGCAACAGAGATGAATCATTGCATAACTACAAGTGATTTTGCTTATCTGCTTATCTTTTAATTACTTGTAAATTGTCTCAATGAAGCATGATGCTTAGGATCTGGAAGACAAGTTATATACAGACACCTTAGGTGTGAGGCAATGCAGTTATGGGCTACAAGCTGTTTGTACTTGCACAATGATTTGGATTTCTATTTCTAAGAGTATGCCCTTTAAAAGTACTTGAAAAACAATTTCTGGTGCCTGTGGGCCATAAAGAATTGACCTGAGCTACATCTAATGCTAGTACTGAGGTGCCTGCATAAAATTTCATCTCTATTTTCCCCAGCAGATAAGCCCTAAATGCTTACAAGACTCAAAACTCATTCACAGTAAACTAAAAATGAAAACTGATTTTGTAAGGTAGCGAGTATGCAGTGAAAAGGTCACTTCTTCAATCTCCGCTCATGCAAAGAACTCTTTATTCATGGAGAATTCACATTGCTTTTAGTAGAGTAAGGAAAATTGAGAACATTTGCACAAGTAAGGGCTCACAAACCAAGGCCCCGAGGTTTCTGATTCTGCGTAACAGCACTTTTCATTGCAATAAAAAGGCTAAAAAGGCAACAGGTGTTCTTACAGTAATAACAAGGGGATATTAGAACATAAAAACCACTGCTCTAAGTTTGATTCTTATTTTACTTGTCAGCTCATCTACATTTGCCACCCTCAACGTCATCCTGTCATTGCCACAGTTTTAGGAGTCACCAAAACTGGGATAGATAAAGGTGAAGAAGAGCAACAATCAGAGCATCAGCTGTTATTGTTCTTAGAAAAACCCAAAGATGGAAATTTTCCCTCTTCCTATTCCAGCACTATCCCAATTGTCAGGAAGTTTTCCTGATGTCTGACCTCAATCTTCCTTGCTGTAATAGAAACTGATTAGTCCTTAACCTACCCACAGGGAATATACAGAAGCCTTTAATCCCTCTTTATTTACATATTTGAAGCTTATTATCATGTCCTCTAAGATTTCTCGGGGGAAGGTCTATTCAAAAGGGTTTATAACAATAGGATCAGGAGTAACGGTTTTAAGCTAGGAAAGGATAGACTTAGATTGGATATTAGAAAAATGTTCTTTAATATGAGGGTGATAGATCAGTGGAATGGGCTGCCCAGAGAAGTGGTGGAGGCCCCATTCCTGGAGGCATTCAAGGTCAGGCTTGATGGGGCTTTGAGCAACCTGACCTAGGTAGAGATGTCCCTACTTGTGTAGGGAGGTTGGACAAGATGACCTCTAGAGGTCCCTTCCAGCCTGAAACATTCTATGATTTACTCATATTACTCAACTAACTTCCTGCAACATTTCCTCATAGGTTGCATTTCTGTCCTCTGGACTATCCCTAATCACTCAGCAGTGTCCCAAATGGATAAGTCCCTTCAAAAGAGGCCGTATCAGCACCCAGCAGAGTGTAAGAATTAGCTCGTGTCTTACAGACACCACTTGGTGGTGAGAATGGTGTTTACCTTTTCTGCAGCAATGTGACAGGGTTGACTCGTGCTCAGCCTGCATTAATTATTGCCCTTTTTCTGCAGCACTTCTGTTTAAGCTGATCATTTCCTCATGCTGGTATAATGGATCATTCCTAATTAAGTAAAAGGTCCTGCATTTGTCCTGATGGAATTGAATCTTATTTCCTTCCAGACCATTTGTTATATTTGTCAAGGTCACTTTGAATTCTAATCCTGCCCTCCAGTGTGCTTGTGGCTCTGTCTTAGCTGAGAATTGTCTGCAAATCTGAAAAGCACATTCATGATTCCTTCACCCTCATCATTTTTGAAAACATTGAGGTTTCCTGGCTCAGCACAGACCCCTCTGGGAGTCCATTTGATACATTCTCCAATTTGACAATGACATTTAATCTCCAAATACAGTTTTCCAGTAAGTTATATTATATACTTCAAATAGTGGTTTCCTCTGATCCATTTTTGGAAATTACTGTTAGTTTGTATGGAGCCCAGAAATGCTAAAGACAACAAAAACTAATAATGATGTTTCGATAACATTATATCAAATGATAATCATCAACTCTCCATTTGCAGTGGGTAGTCAAGCATAATAGCCTCTACTCCATTAATAATACAAATTAATAAAATATAGCTCAAATACCTTTGTGACATTTGTTGTCTTCGGTGTCACTTTTATAGCAATATCCCAAAACCAGGACCACATTCTTGAGACTCCCTTTCAAAGAAATAAAATGTGAAATTTTAATTTTAATGGCAACTTTGTAATTTAAGGACAGAAAGAGTAGATGACATCATACCACTAGCAGGACAGAAAGCAGAGGTCAGTCAACCTGACCCTTTATTCAAAATCATTAACCATGAAAAACCCAGATATGAAAACAATATAGTTCATGTCTCCATTTAATGTAGGGGTTCATCAGGGTTCAAAGGCTCTGGACCAGCCAAGCCAGTCTGCTGAACAGGCCTAAGAACAAAGCACCCCACTATAGACCACAAGCAGAGGTAGAAGAGTCACAGGAAACAGACGTCGCAGTGAAGGGACAGGCTGCAAATGAAGCCTCAGTGCACAGCAGAAAGTGCCCATAAGCAGTTTGGTTATGAACCAACAACCAAATATGATATAAACTAATCAAAAGTGTAGTGAAGTAATGATGGCATGGAGGTGGGAAAGGAGAGCTAGCAGGGAAGTAGAAGTAGGGTTTGGATCATGGGAAGGTGCCTACTGAATAATGCAAAAAAAGATCAGGAAGACAGGAGTGGTTGGGTCACAGAGGGATAAGTTGTGTGTGTCAGTGTTTCAATATCAACTTCCTAGTTATTCCCAACAAGACATGTTTATAAAATTCTTGCAAGACAGATGGAAGCTGTTACATGTTCTCCTGCCGCAGCAGCTCCCTGTCCTCCTGGGAGCACAACGAGGGCAGTGAGCCCTTGGCTGAAGGTTGGCAAGGGACATGGGACCCAGCCTATGTACCTGGGTCACGGACCAGGCCAGGGAAGGAAGAGCCCTCCATCTGCAGACATCCCAGCTGCAGCACTGCACCACACACCTCCCCACACCTCTTCATACCTGAAGTCTTATACACTCTCCCAGGGAAAAGATGAGGAGGGGGTCAGTTTCTGGGGAGTATATAGACTGGAGTATGGTGAAAGCCACAGTCTTGGAAATTTTGTGTGACCACACTGCCATGTGTCCCCCACGATACATTCCTCTGAATCAGCAAACATTTCTAGTGGGTTCCCCAGGACCTCTGCAAGGTAGAGAAAGATTTCTCCTGCCCTGTGGAGGTCTGCAGTATATTCTCCTTTGATACTAATGTAAATATGCTCGTGGTAGATGAGAGCTGGTGAAAATCATATACACCTCCCATGCTCTGATTTTTCATCACTTCAATTTTTTCTGCAACCAGTCCTATCCATACTTCTTACAAAAGTGACTGGAACTTAAGTGTAATGTTTCTTATTTAGACTAGGGTCCTTTCTTGCTATATAGAAGTCTAAATTTTCACTTGCAAAATGAACTATAGATTTACATATAAATCATTCTCTACATTAAGTCTCATATCTATTATACATCAATGTGTTAGGTGAGAGAATTAGAAAAAGACATTATATTTCCATATTCATGTATGAACTATAGCTAAAATTGATGGCTCCAAGTCTGGCAATCTCTTCTCCCTGAAATATTTACATCTGATTGACATTATATACTTTAATCTTAAATCAAACTACCTAGTACAAAAATAACTCTCTCTATCTTCTCTCATTTCACACAAGCAATGTGTTACTATTGAAGAATTGCTCAGCAGCCTCAGCGCTATTTTCATCAATTCTGTGAAAAATCTCAGTATAAACAAAGTCCTTGAATTCAGGAAAAAACTCAACCCTCATAAATAATTGCTGGGAAAACATGATCAGAAGGAAAAGTGCACATCACACTGGCTGTATCAATCTTACCTGCCATTCTCGAGATATGTGCAAACGCAGCGAAACTCTTTCTCCTGAAGTATTAACTTTTCTATCCATAAAACTTTGATTAAAAATGTTGATGCGACTAGAAATGAAGAATATGAGACTCCAGGCTTTTGAAATAAAACTGCATTATTCTATACAATAAACTTTCCCTGTCAACGACAGTAATAAGTGAGGCAAAAATTTTGTTTTCATAGTAACTATTCCTTACAAAATGCTAAAAATAGAGCATCCCTTTATAGCGCTAATATTGCAGCGATGAGGACTGGAAAGACTGAAAGTGCTGTGCTAGTGACTCTGGACTCTGCAGCTGGCACTCTTAGCAACTGAGGACTGAACAGACGCTTCAAACTTGCTGTCTCAGGCAAAGCCAGAGGAAGATGGAGTTCTTTTGACTCATACAACACTGTCAGCACTATGAGCTAACTGGAGTCTATGGATACTTCTGGTGCCAGCAAGGAAAAAACAGCTCCCAAAATAAATTAATGACAGCGATGAGAAAACATCCACAGCCTGCAATGATGGCGTTTGCCAGCAGGGTTACTGTGTGTTCCTGACTCCACAACAACAGCTTCACGATCTTTTTTTTTTTGACAGCAAGCACACTTTAAATCACACTGACAAGTGAACTCTATATAGAGTTTTTCAAAGCATAATGGAAGGTGGTGGAACCCACATGTTGTGCCACAGAACCACAGCATACTTTTTGAAGTAATGTGTATTTTGAGTGTACCCACCGCTGCAGCACAATGAACTCTTAAGTTGGCGTGGTCTTTATTTCTTTTGGGAGAGATGCAGAAAAACATACAGGCAATGGAAGTTATAACAGCCAAGATGCAACCCATACTCAACTACACTCCTTTGGCTGTTTGTAATTACCACTGAAACCCCACAACTACTGTCTGCCTACAGCAGCATACTGTCTGCATACAGCACGTATGTACAAGTCTGCACCCCAAGACCAAGCGTGCAGCACGTTCCCAGCTTTGCTGTGATGTGCCTAAAAGAACCATTCCTGGATAAGGATGGGAGAAGAAAACCAGGCAATAAGCAATTAAGGAAAAATTACTAAAACCTAAAAAGCTCCACAGAGAGAGAAGCCATAAGAGTAAAACTTGAGATGGAGAAAGAACACAGGCAGACACAGATCAAGGTAAAGACTACTGGAGAGTAGGTGAGAACTGTGCTGAAGCCTGGCACAGGGACGTGGTGAAGGTGGGGTGTGCTCACGTGCTGATCAGTGCAAGCTGTTGTTCTATGTGGACACAGGTATGAGAGCCTGCTGGTATACAGCTAACACCAGAATGTCTGACACTGACTGAAGAAGACAGTAGTGGAATAGAATGAATGAACAAAACATGGAAAATGCTCATCTGTTCCTGGAACACTGTGCCAAAGGGCACACAGCAATCCAAAACGTGGCACTGATCTCAAAGTACTCATCATGTGATGGTGTTACTTACCTAGCTGAGCTGTGATCATGACTCTGACAGAATCACAAAAGTTGTCTATAACTCGTACAGGACGACGTGTTGATAAATCAAGCAGCAAGATATGTCCTCCTCCTGTCCCTATCCACAGTGCAGTATTTTTCTGCAGGCAAATTGTCTTCACTCTTCCAGAGTAAGCCAGTTTATGTTTTGATTCCTTATTTAGTTTTTCCATTTTGTCCCTATGAGTATGAAGAGAATTTGTATTAAAATCTGGTGGCACACTATTGCACAACTGTTAAAATGACTCAATACCAGCCTTTTAAACAATCATTCATCAAGACAAGCTGCAAAAATCTCATGCTACCCAGCTGATTGACCTGAAACAAACTGGGATGAAAACTAGTGGACTTCCAAGAACCAGATAGTCTGCTTCAAAAGATCTTTAGACAGGAGGTGGGTACACTTCTCTGCTTTCTGCCAGTCTGCAGGAGGATAACGTCACTGCAAAGTGGGAGGAGAACACCTAGAAATGCTCCTAACCTCACCAGAAAAATGAAAATTATGTGGTACATTAAGGGAGAGGAACAATTTAAATGCAAATGAAAATCACCATCACTGTTAATACAACTCTGATCTCTTAGTGAATCTGTGCATTGGAGAGAGGACATTCTTATTCGGGGGATGCAAGAAGTGACAAGCATTATTACCTGAAGGACAGCAAAAGACTTTTCTTCCTGCTTGAGTAGAGTTAATTTAATCTTCTTGACATCATTGAGAAATAGTGAAATATAATAAGGGTCTTAAAAAAATGAGATTCTGCATGGGATATTCTGAAGTTCTGGGCCAAAAGAGAGGAAAACAATTTCACATTTGCCCAAAGAAGTGGGCAAATCCCTTACCTCCAGCAGGTTACGGTACTATGCTAGGGAAGTCAGTTTGATATTCAGCTTTCTATGCATCAGGCCATCAATCTGTAATAAAGCACTTACTTAAGAAAATGTGCACAGTCAATAAGTTCAGAAAGTTTTTCTGTCTTCTTGTCCCATATTTCCACAAAATGGCTGTTTTTCTTTGCCAAGTAGATAGATTTGTCTATTGCTATTGAAATAATGTTTGCATCACTGTAAGCATTATGACAGAACCTAGAAGAGAGAACTCCAGTTAGATACACAGAAAATAGCTAATAGAAAAACTTGACTGTTTTGAGTGGGGTTAGCTTCCCTATGCCTCATACAGAATCATTCAGCCTTAAACCCAAACTGGGCTAGGATACAACTGAAAGAGTTTGCTATAATGTTCCTACAGTTTGACATAAATTTTCACAGTAATGGAGCTATGCTGATGATATCCTTGGAGGCACATTGATGTGCAAAATAATTAATAAATCTTTCCCACCTCAAATCATATATGCTCACATCACAGCAGAGCAAACTCCACCTTTCTCCAGCCACTCTTACAGTGTTTGGAAACACTTGACAGTTCTCACAGGGCCCATAAGACTCTAGAGGGTCACTCAACCCGAAGATGACTAAGCCTAAAAAGCAGCAGTGAGATTTAGTTCACCCTGCTCTGCTCGTTTCACGTCAGTTGTCAGCCTCTATGACTCTTTTTCTCTACATACAAGTTTGTCTCTGAGGCCAGATCTGTGCCTGCACCTTTCAAAATATTATTGCCCCTGTAATTTAACAGCATTAGTGATCTGTATGAGCATAAAGTCAAACACTGTTTTCCCTGCTCAGGAAAAAACTCCCCCTAACTTCAGAGCAGGATTTGCCCATGTGAGAATTATATCAAACCCTCCCGAAACTTCAGTCTCTAACTTATAAATAATGAGAAGTCAGCAATCATACATGATTTAACTATACAGGGCAAAGCTATGCACACATATAATACTGACAAACATGTAAGGACAAATACTATGTTAAGTATCTGTGTGTATAACTCTACATAAAGTAAACAGGGCCTGGACAAAGGCAATTGGGGAAAAAAACCCTATTCCGTTGCATTTATATGTTTTCTGAGTAGATAATCCCTTCATAAACCTTTTGTATAGTAAAAATGCATATTCCTTGTCTAAGGGCAGCAATGAATACTTTAAACACTACTCACTGATCTTATTTTAATGTACATTGTATTCCAGCTGTATTGTGGAAGGAAAAGAATGGGAATAAGAACTCAAAGAGCGAGCTCTAGAACAAGACATTACATCCAAGTACCGCCAGAAATCTTTAACAACAAAGAGCCAAGTAATATCACTTATTAAAAAACTTACAGTTGACTTGTCTTTGTTTCAATAAGCTTTTGAACAGAGAAATCACTAGTTAAAGCAATGATCTTTGTTCCACAGCCTCCCCAGATAATATTTTTTTCAGATAAGCAAGAGGATTCATTTAAGCACATCAGTGGTGTGCTAACATTTCCTATAGTTAGTATCTTCAAAGGTGTAGCACCCTTACACTGCAAGAAAAGATATACCCTCCATTAGAAACCAGGAGTATACAGACACTCAGAAACTGTTAAAACAAGGCTGCACAGCCCGCTGAATTAAATCTACCCAGACAGATTTTCTGAACCACTGTGGTATCTTTTCAGAATGTTAGAGACTGAAAAGCACCATAGTCCCATCATAGATGTCCCATAGATAACAGCCTGTGCGAGCAGAAGCAGAGCTGGAGCTGATACTTTCTGCAACTGCTAGTGCAGTTCAAGAGCAAGATGGAAAGTTACATCCATATCTTGGACACATCCCACCCAGGACCATATTCTAGTTCTGCAATGCACCACANCTTCTCCAGTTTAAAGCCTTTACCTCTTGGCCCTTCTCTACAAGCCCTTGTAAAAACAGATATTGTAAAACGTGTAGTTCCTCTAAGACTGCAGTAGAAAATTATTTGTAGTTTTAGAGAAGCAATTAAACAATAAGCTACATAAAAGAAAGCTACTATTGGTAGCTCTTTACATATTAATGATAGTACTTAGTAGAATGTACAGCAAAGAACAAGTCTACCTTTACTGCTCTGTCTTCAAAAACTGCCAGTCTGCCATCAGCTGTGCCTACCAAGAAGAAATTCTTCTGTTTACTGAAACAAAATAAAATAATGAATTCTAGAAATGCCTTAATCAAGTTAAGAAAAAGTTAAATAAGTAGCCTCTGGTATTTCAAGAGTTTCATTGAACACTAAAAGCAAATGCAACCACCTATGGTCAGGAATGTTGTCTCCAGGAACACTGGGTGCAAAGTTAAGTGAAAACACAGGCAAAATAAGCAGCTGTCTGAACACAACTGCATGAGTGTAAGGATGTAATTTTCTGAAATCTCTGTTTATTCATATTTTCAAAATGTAATCCAAAATATTTAAAATTAAATTATACCTTTGCTTTGAAAGAGAATTGCAGTATAAACAAGTGATGGAATCCGACATTTTCTGCAGACGATGCCTTCTTGTTTCATCTTCTGTGTCAAGTGCCCACAGAGAACCAGACTGGGTTCCTGCTACAATCCAGTTTTCTTTCTCACTGGGAAGGGTCACTAAAGCCAAACTTAAAATTTTACTATCTGCAATATCCTGA
>VYZX01027707.1:5597-23692 GCA_013401335.1 Brachypteracias leptosomus | reverse complement strand
CATTTACCTTAGGCCATCAGCTACATGCAGAGCTATCCTGTGCTGAAGTGTCCTAGTTAAACTTGCATTATCTTGTTGAAGCAAACGGTCGAGAGACCCTTTAAGGGCTAATTCCATCACCAGCATCCGGGGACGGATGGCAGCAGCTAGCAGAGACACTAAACTGGGGTGGTGGAGGTGACAAAGCACAGCAAGCTCCTGTAAATTGTAAAATCAGATGAAATACTGCAAAATAGCATCACCTCTGAAATAAACTCAGAAATGTTTTGAAGTCTCGCAGTTTACTCAAGCTTTTTAAGCTCTTCACTAGGGTAGGTATTGCAAGAGCAGCACTACAGAAAAAGGAGTATTTCTTACTTGTCTTAGGAGCCTGAGGGAAGTATGTTTATTGAAAATCTTTACAGCAACCTCTTCTCCGCCATAGGATGCACGGTACACAGATCCAAACCCACCATCACCTGTTCAATGATAAAATTGAAAATAATATTAAAAACAGAGATAGCAACAATTTCTCCAAAAAATAGCTGAAAGGTACCAATTTTAAATTGTGTGGATCATCTACTGTGTTAAGCTTCATGATCAGTAATTTAAACACATACAAGTTAACGTAAAATTCAAAACTCAAAACACCTTAAAAAATACATTTCCACAGAAAAGAAACCTCTAAAATGTTCTCTGTATGTTGCAGAACTGACTTTGATAGATTTGTTTACATAAGCTCTGCAAAAACCCCTACAAAATAACACTTACCCAAGAGAAATTCAGGAGCTTCATCAAATTCCAGGTCATCATTGTTCAACATAATATTTCTAGGCAAATCAGCCAATATCAGATCTGGAGCAATCTGAGCTATTGGAATGGTATGTCTTGGTTGATCTGGATTTACCAAAAGGTCACCTAAGAAAAACAAATGAGACAATTATAAAAAAAAAAAGGGGGCAGTCATCATTCAATAGGCACTATAAGGTACATGGATCTCTGTGAGTGCATATGATCAATGTATCTGAAATTAAATCTGTATGTGTGTGTATATACGCATGCACACACACATAAGCATACATACATATATCTGGAATAGAACACTAATTAAGTTTGCCTTTCAATTTAATGTATCTTACATGTTTAAGTATTTTCAAGGTTCTATATATGTACCAACCCAATGTGATGGCAACAGTTGCTATAACAACACCAGACTAACCAAGAGATCATTTTTCTGTCTATAAAAAGAATTCTGTTAGTATGTAATATTAGTATGTAGAATGCCATCCTGCATATTGCCTTTTAAATTACTGTTGTTCGTGCTCCAGCCAAAAGATCTTGTATCAGTTTCACTGTGTGCTGGATTCAATTCCATGAATGAAGTTGCATTATCAGTATCATGACAAAATTATTTTCATTATTGCCATTTATATACAACTATACAGAGTAGCTGCAATCTATCCCACGTCCTATACTTACACAGCCAGCTCTTACATAAAAATAAGAACAAGTTGCTTTTGACAACTTACAGAAATGAAACAGTTTTAAATAACGTGAAGTACCCAAATGTTATGAAGGGGATATCCTGTATTATTTATCTACATACAGGTGTAACTCAAATGGCATAAATATATACCTTCTTCAGCTTTTTTAAGCAACTCATCGAGCAGTATTTTTTGGTGTTCTTCACCATCCTGAAAGCTGTACAGAGCCCATTTCTTCAACAGAGTTTCTCCTTCACCACATACATCGATATCCAGCAAACCTGGAAACCATTCTTCCATAAGAGAATCTATGTGATCCACAACTTGGCCTAACAGGATGCACCCTTTAAGAAACCAAAAGAGGGAAATATCAGCCTCAGTCTGCCACACTTGTAATTACAGAGCTAAACTCTACATTCCAAAGGCAAAAGCAAAACAAACCAAAATGCCAAGCTGCTATCAAACTGAAGCAAAAATCAGGCTCAGGAATAATTAACCTTTTCTGCAAGAAGGTGCTGTAATTTTCAAGAAACTGTCTGGGTTGTTGTCAAACACTGCTGATTCCACCAGACAATAAGCTTCAGGAGACCAGTTCAAGTAGATGCCTTGCCTCCAATACATTCTATTAGGACGAAGAGCTCGCTCTAGAAAATACAAAATTGGATTTAAAATCTGATCTCCAATATGAATGTCACATTTTAAAACATCCTGAATAATTCATGGTACTTTAAATATTTAATTATGATTGTAGGTTTATGCCTACTCAAATAACAAACAAAATAAAGGCTACATCTGCAGACAGAATAGCCCTACGAAAGCTGAATATATGTCAACTGTTGTTGAGTTCTATAAGGCTTATCCACAAACTAAATATTTAATCAGATGGTAAGTCATGTAGCAGGTGATGCATGCAGGGACTGCAGAAATGCTTAGCTATATTCAGATTTAAACATAGAATATCTAAGGCAACATATGCTAAAAATTCAGTGATTTAAATTTTTCCTCTATCAGACACTTATGAAATAGCAAGATGCAACTGGAATTCTATGCTCAGGAGGAAATCAAATGCCAGGAGAGCAGGCAGTTATAAATCATACTTGTAGAGCATTAGCAATGCATATTTTTCATACTTGTCACCAATATTCATAAATGACACATTTAAAATCCAAAGATGAAATTGCAAAGTTCAGCAGATAGATCTCATGTCAAAGTATGGAATCATTGGAAAAAAATGAAGTCCCTCCCTCTGCCCTTCAGATAAAAGCAAAGTTTTTAGACTTTCATAAAGTGGACTTTAGACTTTCAAAATCAATGAACCTGAAGAAAAGCAGTTTGGTTTTCTGCATGGAAGACACATCATTTCCTGTAATCTTTGTAGAAGTGAATGGCAATATTGCCTAAACATAATGATTTCCTCCATCTCTAGCATGTGAAAAAGAGAAATAGGCTGCTTCATTTTCTTTTGCACATCACTCTCAAGATCAGGCGCTATCCATTGCTGGATATTTCCGAGTTACAAAAATTACCACTGTTCCTTTTCTCACATTTGTGAAGTGGCCAGAAACCAGCTGCACAAAACAATGTTGGAGATCAGAGCTTTAAGGGGCAAGTGTTGGCATTCAAAGCAAACATGGACACTATTGCTTTTGAAGATAAAGATTTTTACCTCTTCCTGACAGCATGAAAGGTGATATTTCAAGCAACCTGTTGATCAGCCTGGACCAAAATCCCATAGGAAAGTATGGCATCTCATAAAGCCTGATGATAATTTCTGAATTTTCACAGTGGGGAAGCTCTATAACAGGTCTGTGATCAGACAAACTGAAAGAATAAAAACATTAGATGGTATTTAATAATGTACTTTATCCAAACTGACTGATGATATACATTATTTATTATGTAAAATGTATTACTTATTAATGAATGAATAATTTAAATAATCAGGGAGCAGATAGATAGTGTATTTGCTTATTCTGCTTGCTTATCCTAAAATGGAGTTCTACTGTAATTTAAACCTAACAGAATCTCACTAACAATCATTAGATATCGAATGTAAAAGTGAGAAAAACCTGAGACACATGTAAGGCAGGTAAGACATTCAGATAAAATCTTCCTATCCCAGAACTTTGAAGAATGTAGAAACTCTGATCAACGCAACCATGCCACACTGGCCTCATTAAGCAACCAAAGCCTTACTAAACACATTAGGGAAACCTGTAACTTGAGGCAGAGAAATTTTTACCTGATTCAGATAAAGCAAAAAGATTGCATTCAAATTCATAACACTTTTTTGTCACCACATTTAATAACTAGACTGTTTGGAGGAGACGTGGCCTCTGAGTGACTTGAATGTGGTTCTCATTCCAAGCAAAGAGGCTATAGAAATTCATGGTTATCCTTTATATTGCAATAAATATCTGTAATGCTGGCAAACTGCAATGTAAAGCTAAATTATATTCTTCCTGCTGAAGTCTCAGAGCATGGTAACTGTAGAAGTATTATCCTCATAAAGCATTTTATCATTTATAGATTTTATTCACCCACCACCCTAATACGATGTAAGCTTTATCTGCTACAAAATCAGCTTAACCTGTCGCTGAAAGCATTTACTGAAATGTAGTGTACTAAGACATGCTTTCACACACCAAATGGCTTTGATCAGCAGTTAAGCTAATTGGCCTGATGGGAGATTTTTATTTTGACAGATCTCTATGGCTGTGATTTGTGGGTTTAGCTCTTTGCTTACCTGCTTGGGATTAGTAGCTGATCCTCTCCTAACGGCAAAGCAATCTGAAATTTTTCCAGAAGCTTAAAGTATTGTGACATGTAAATCTTAGGAAACTTGCTCTTCTTTAAAAGGAATTTTTCCACATCTGAACGCTTTACAATTCCCTTAGGATATTTGGAACAGCCTTCCACTTTCACCGTCAGAATCTTTCAAAGAAAGTAAAGCAGAAAGGTATACAGTCATCATTAGATGGCATTTTCCTGACAGACTTTGTTCCCTGAATTATTTGGTATCCTATCACTTAGGGGAAAAAAATGGACTCATTTTCACAGTGAAACCAAACATTTCCACAATGCCAGCCAGTAAGAGGAGAGCAGTGAAAAAAATCAACCTATCCAAGCCTGTTGTGTGCTACTGTTCTTCAGTAGCTTTCACTGTATGTTGTGATCTTCTAGGTCTTTTCTCACTCTTAATCCCACCAGCTTTAAAACTTAATGTTTCTGCCATCCCATTTCCTGCACTGAATGAAAGGTAAAGTTTCAGAGGTTAGGAAATCTGAATATATATAAAAAATCTTGAGATTGTTTCCAGATAAATATGTCAATGATGGTTTCATTTAAGCAGCCAGTCTGCTACTCTCCCATCCCAACATGTGAATCCATATCACTCACTTCCCTCTGCCCTCAGTACTAAGCACACAATGAGCCTTCTTTCCCCATTCTTACTACTTTAGTCCAAAGTTCCAGCTTTCATCTCAACCTATTGCAAGATATTGCAGGATTACTTTGCTTTCATGGGTTTTTTTCTGTTCTACACGTATTCTTATGTCTGGTGCAGCTTAAATGATAATGAACATTACAGCATAAGAACATAGAACCATTGAGACAGACAGCTGTCTAGAAAGCAAACAGGAAGAGCCAGGTAAACAGATATTGTCTCTGAGAAAATTCTAGATCATGAAACAGTAAAGAAACACTGAAGAAGAATCACTGATGTTACAGTGGTTTCAAACAGGAAAAAAAGTTCCATGCATATAGATCCAAAAAGTAACCAGAGTCTAACCTGTGCCATGATTTTACACAGCCACTTGGGATCTACAAAATACAGATCTCTTAGCTGCAGCGCTGGGTCTTGAAAATGAAGGAGTACACCTGCACAAAGAACATGGTAATCAGTGAAGCATTTTCAAGCTCCCTATTAAGCAAAGTAAACACCCCACTCTGGGCTATTTTTCTTACATGACCTGACATAAGCAATTTGAGCAATGAATACAGCTATTGAATTTATGTCGATATCTTGAGAGTCGAATGGTTTGTTCAGCTTTACCTTTAGTTTTNGGGCACCGGGCACCCAGCCAAGGTAAACCCACCACAGATGTTTTGTTAGATTCATAATCTGCCTTGTTTTTTTGCCAAGCAGCTATGCTCTGTGATTTATTATTTAATCTTAAGAAGTCTGTATGGCACTGAGATAAACTGTTACATATATTCATCTAACCACTATTCTATTCAAGCTATTACAGCAATTGCACCTTTCTTCAGAAACCATGCTGTCTAACCAGCAGGTATGATGTTTACAAGGAGGGGTAAGAGATATAAATTGTTATGGTACTGATCCTTTATATCATGGAATTCTATGACATAACAGTCTGGGTTATCAAAAGAATGCTACCTAAGCTTAAGCGTTTCAGCTCAACACTTTGTGGCAACCTCGTGTGAGATTTTAAAATGTGTACAGGTCCACCTGCTGCAGCTGTGCCATAGAGTGCCAACAAACCTACATTGAAGGCAGTATTTTACCTGATTCATTCAGAAAGTGAATTGCATGAGGGAGTTCATTTTCATCCAGTTGTAACTGGCTTTCTTGTACCAGTTCCAGTAAGCGTTTCTGATCGATCACAGGAAATTCAGTTGGGACATTTTTACGTTCCAGCAAGATTCTCTTCTCCAGCTCCAGGTAGCTGTCAGGAATTAGCTGCCCAACCACTGGTTGATCTCTGATCTGTATAATTAGGAATAATAACCTTAAATGTATTAATTTATTCATGTGAAATGCAGACAATAAAACTAAGATGTAAGGTGGATATGTCCACTCAACAGTAGCAGCAAGAAGGAACAAGAACACTTATTTATTGACTAGCATGGCTTCTGAAAGGTAGATGTAACTAATTCTTCTTTCGGAATTATCATATGAATGTCTTTCTATAAATAAATAATCAAAGAAGAAAATATTTCTACATTACATGTACCTAAACAATAAGAAATGATGTCTTTTGAGAAGACATGTCTTCTTCTGAGAAGACATCATTACAAAGGAAAGCTTTGATTTGAAGTAAAAGGAAAATATTCACTGTATGAACAGATGATGCCATATATCTCAGATTAACAAAAGACAACAGGTGAATTAATTTTAAAAATGACACCTCTTGTAACCTGTAATATCTCTAGACATGTCTTTAGATAAACCGAGGAGAAAAGAGTAGTAGCTCAATTAAGTCTCTGCTGTTGATGGTCAGTGGACAAGAGGAGGGGAAGAAATAAATTTAGCCAGGTTAGGGACACTTAGGGGACCAGTTGGGTGCTTTGTCTCTGTTTCCTGAGCAGGATGTTCCTTCCTGGACGCATCCTTTGACCTTTGGTGTTAGCTAGCACACAACCAGGTTCTTCATTCTCCATGGGTGCTGAGCTAGTAATTTTTTTGAGGAAATGGGAAACAATATTCCCATCATTTCCAGATTGGCTTCTTAGTTTGTAATCTTCTTCTCAAAGAAATTAAACACTGTGGCATTTTTGGGTCAAAAATGTAATTAGTACTTTGTGAAAATGTAATTAGTACCTTGTGTAATTTCAAAGACTCAGAGCACTTGATGACAGCATTGAATACTTAACTCACTTTGCCTGACTTCTAAGCGTGTACTTTGTTACACTCCTTTCACAAAGGGGCCTCATATTTATGGAAACTATCTCCTTTCCTTTAGGCTACCTTCCATTTGTGTAGAAGTTTTTTTAGGTACATAAGAGTGAAGTGTTTTCAAAAAGCAGAACTTCTCGAGTGTTGAAGAAGTATGGTGAGACATAGGGCTACATACACCTTTACAAACACCAGCTGTTATTCATACCTACTGGACATGGGAGAAGTGGAATTAATCTATTCCACCTGAATAGGCCACCTCATTGCCACTTAGCACTGGTTAGCTATTCCTTGAACTGTGAAAGGACGTTAGGCAGATTATGGATGTGGCTAAGCTGGTAGTTTCTGAGAGAGAAACAAGAGGTGTGTGCACTCTTTCTCTCCTTTGTAACACCACCAATGTGAGGCTAGTCATAAACACAGCATTTGTTCTATAAAATCTCATGAGCAGTAATTCAGAAGTAATTTGGGCTCTGCTATGATTTATGAATTTCTGCCTGATTCAGTAGCACAGCACATCACATCACCTTTTCCCTTTAACATGTTATGACACTATATATGACTGATATTGTATAAATGAAAAAATTAAAATATGTATATTCTTTTTGTTATAGATTGGATTCTGTCCCTCTATAAGCTCCATGCCTGGGCCAGTCTCTTCATGCTGGTCATTCACACTTAGAGCTTCATGCTGTGGCTACAGGGAGCCTGCTGTGAAGATGGCAGGGAATGGGTGGTAGAGATGACTTTGGAGACAACAGAACTACGAGTGCAGATTCTCCAATTTAGGAGGATCATTAATGCCAAGGGATCTTCTTTTCCTGCTTTAATTCACCTTCCTTTTTCTAGGAATAGTTTCATACTATGTAAAATGAAATCAGTAAATGGAGAATTAGCTGACTTTCAGAAATCACAAAATCTGGTCCCTGAAATCTTGCGATACTTATTATTGTAATTACATATTTCCATCCAACAAAAAAAAGGTTTTGATCAGAGTTCTTCATAAGAAAAAGATGGCCTATTTTTAATTAAATATTATATACTTATGGCCCTAGTGCTTGAAAACATAACTGAGCTTTTTACTACGTTGATTTTTTTGGGTAGAAAATTAAATGAAAACAAACCTGGTGATTTTCCTTCATTATTTTACAGAAGGCAAGATGAGCTTGCTATTGTACTAAAAATGTATCTAATTATGCATTAATTAATGTTTTAAAATGTATTTACTTAACTAAAACCGGGATGTTTTCAACATTAGGAACAGTATGTAGCTTACCTTGAAGTGAAGACTCTCCTTTATTATGATTTTCCGAAGCCTGATAATGGAATCGGATTCCTCTGTAGCATTCACAAAGTGATAATCCTGGATTGCTGGGAAGCCTCGCTTATTCAACAGCTCTCTAGTAATTTTACTCATGCAGGCCTTACGTTGCATTTCATCAGAAACATCTAAATGAGTGCCAACAAGAATGACGGGGGATGTTGAAGCTCGAGCCTGTAAGTAAGATACAGTCCATTAACTCAATAGTGAATGTTGATGTTATTGTTTTATATCCACATAAAATGTAAGCAACTTAGTCAAAATAATCAACACTATGAAGAAAGCAACTGTTTCTCCCTCTTTAAATATACCTCTTTTAAATAAGTTTGAAATCTGAAATACTATTTCATGTCTTTATTGAAAGTTTAAACTGTAATCATATATAATAGCCTTGACTGAATAAGGCAGTGAAAATGCACCAGCCTATAAATAAGAAACAATTTTTTTAACATAGAGAGAGCAGTCTATTTCAAAATAGAAATATTAAAAAATCATATTATATCTGTATATCTGGATTTCATACTTTTCAGATTAATAACATGGTCAGTAAAATAGAGGGCCAATTGAATTTTCAATAAAAATGCCAAACAAAATGGAAAAGCAAAGGGTACTCTGTTAGTTGTCACTGAAAGAGTGCAGCAAGCACACCAGCAAGCACCACACAGCAAATGAGAACACATCAGAAATAGTCTTCATCAACACTACACTGACTGTAACTCTCTGTCCTGTATCACTGCTCAAGGTGAAAAGAGCGAAAAGGGTAAGTTTAGCAAACAGGATCAGTATTCAAAATCTTTATGTAATTGCATCGCCCAGCCATGGTTAATCATCATTCAAAAGGAAAAGCCAAGTAATGCTCACTCACCATGGGGTGATTCCACCAAATGAAAATAAAACACTTGGAGCAAATGAAAAATATATAGGCAGATTCCCAGACCAATTTCCCTACCATAGTCCTGGAATCATTCCTATTAAGATAGGATGCTACACATACACTCAACAGCATGATTTCAAACCTGCTTCTAGTCAGTTTTGAATTAGTCAAGTTGTAAATTCCAGGGAAATCAGAACGGCATAAAAGATAAAGCAGGTTTAACTTGTCATCCTTTTAATACTACCCACTTCTTATTTTATTAGTCAATTCAAAATACTGCTAGAACATATAAACTATTCCTTTGCACATCACTCTGTACCATTTTAAGTACAAAATGGTGCTGATCTTTGTGTGTCTACAAATATTTCCATATCAAATGTATGATATGTTTCAACTCTTATTTCATCTTAATATTTTTATTTGCTGAAGACTTTTCCCCTATCTGAAAATATTTGTGGTTCATTTGCTGTTCAATAGCAGCTCCCTGGAAAGTGGAATTCCATTCTGTACATATCCATGGCTTACCTTAATATTAAAAAGCCACGGCTTCATAGCATCCACCTCTGCTTGTCCTTTGCTAAGATCATAAACAGCAAGATACAAAGCTCTTTGGGTCATAAAATGAGGATGGGTACTGTAGAACTCTTCTTGCCCTAATGATAAAAAATTTCCACTGTTTAGTACTTCCTTCATTGAACATCTTTAGATCACAAAAAGGCAGCAGAACACTTATTCCCAGATCATGAATCCACAAATTAAATTAATACTTACATAAATTATCTAAATTGACAGGAAACCGATAATAACCATGAGTTTTAGGTAGGTACTCTGTGGTAGCTCATTGACTGAAGTGTAGTTTTGAAATATATAAGCTAGTTTTAAATCAAGAAGTGTAAGACTTAACAACTGGATAAACATGGTAGACTAAAATAACCCCGAATTTTAGAGTTGCTTCTTGAGTCTGCCAAACTTAGAAAGTTTTCCAAAAGCCCAAGGCTTAAGACCCCTCCTAAGCACTTTGTTTTCTGTGGCCTTACGAATCGGTGATATTGTAGAGCCTAGAGAGACCCAGACTATAAAAGGGAGAAACAGAGTTGAGTGGAAGAGGATGATTCTAGTGATTACAAGCAGTTTCCTGCTGTTCTGAAATGACAGTTCTAGAGTGTTATGGCTTAAACAAGTGATCAGAACACATGTGGTCAGAAGAAATTCCAGGGACTTTATATCACATTTGAGAGATTAGCTGCCAATTTACAGAATTCACTCATTTATAAGTGGTCACTTGACTTCCAGCGCAAGTTTGCATGATTCTACTGTCCACAACTTCAAATTTCACAGGCTGACTCTAAGAGTAAGAAATGCATTAATGTGCTAGAAAAGACAATAGTAAAGGACAACAAGCTCTTGAAATACCTCCAAAATCCCACACATTTAATATAAGCTCTTTCTTCATTTTGCCTTTGCCTTGAATGATCCAGTCTTTCACATCAATGCCTACTGTAGCTTTTGGAGAGCCCAATTCTGTTCGTTTGCATTTCATTAGTTGTTGTAACAGGGCAGTTTTCCCACTGCCAGTGTTTCCAACAATCATGAGCTTCATTCTATTATAAGGTACAGCCTTCTTCAGTCGTTGTTGAAGAAATCTGGCATAAAGAAGTTTGCAGAAATCACAGATATGTGTAATTAAGAAAAATACCAACAGAACTCAAGACCAAGGAAAAATCTAAACCCATACAATTTTCTTCACATTTTCAGTATCTGTTTGATATTGCTGGGATTGTAACAGTCTATTCTAATTTCTGATTTGAAAGTTAAAGGTTAATTCAGAGTTTGTCTTTTTTTATTTTGCAATTACCCAAAAATGTGGTGTGCAATGCACTTGGGAACACAGGAAACATATTAGAAATACTTGGTGAGCACCATCAATTGCATGGTATATAGAGGCACCAAATTTAAGAAATAATATTATTATAGTCTAAGTCACTGTAATGTATTTTATGTGATATGAGATGATAACTTCCACAGAGTAGCACGCTGGACTTCATATGACAAACCAGCACATGTTGTTTTCTTAATGCTTACTGCATATCCCAAGAAAGCAGAACAAGAATATCCAAGAAAAATAGGGCAGCAAACCTGATAATGTCTCTGGCTTTGCATCCAACATGTTTGAAGTCTAAATTAAGATGGAGTCCTTCCAAAGGAAGATCCCAGATTTTGGACAGTCTTCCCATTTCATCTGGAAAGAATCTCAAATCGGGATTATGACTTACATCCAGAGAAGTCAAGTTCTCTAGGAAGCCAATCTGAGGAGGAATCTAAATAAAAGAATATTTAATGGGCAATTAAATGTTAAAAAAAATTAAAGCATGAATATATTAAATATTTCAAAGACCCAGGTATTATTTTTACCACTGTAGTTTAACTTTTTTTAATAAACAAGCTTTATGTCCCACACTAATAGACAAAGGATCTCATAATGAATTCATGATACAAATTGGCTATATGAAACATTCCAGACAGAGAAGCTTAATAGAGTATGATTTTCATTCACAGGAAATACTACTTGCACTTACATACCATTTCACTGATAGAATTTGCGATTATAAGAGAGGTGACATGAAAATCAAAGGAACATTGAAAAACTGCATTCAATTGAAAAGTGATTCCATTTTCTTTAGGTAGAATCTTACACTTTACCTCCTTTAGCTTGTTGTGGGACAGGTGTAGCTTTTCTAGCCTAGACCATGCACATGCCTTTTCACTCAGGTCCAAGACATCTATTTGATTATGATTAAATAACAGCTCCCTTAAGTTTAATGATTTCCAGTGCATTGGTCCAGGCAGTGTTATGATCTTGTTTTGGCTTAAATCTACTGATCGCAAACTAAAAACATGAAAATAAAAAAGAGGGAAGTTAGCAAATGAAAGAAAATTGAGACTAACTGGAAGTGTATTAATATGTAATAAATGAACATATTGATTAGATATCAGAACAGACAGTTTTCTGACAGGAATGTAGATAGAAGAAGATAGAGAATTGCTACTATGAGCAAAAGTAATTAAGATGATATTACAAGTAGGTCTTCATTACCTCAGAAAAAATGTAAGAAAAACCATATAATTTATTCAGTAAAGTATTCTTTCAATGTATTTGTCTGTGAATGAAATGGTGGTCATTGAAAAATAAACATGGTGGTCATGAAAATAAACATCCACACTGTACTGTATGTATATGTTTCTGATAGTAAAGAACCATTTTAAAGAAGTGTACATATTCTGATAATAGGCCACTTCCTCCTTCTTTCTACGATTTGCAGGCATGCATGGTTTTGTTCAGATTACTAGAAGACGTAGATAAATATGGCTCACTCTCCTTTGTAGTGCAAATATTCCGTAATTAAACTGTATACATATATATATATACAGTATAGTTCATATATATACACCCAGATAATAGAGAATAGAGTTTAGCTCAGGATTCCAGTTACAAATGAGTACATGAACACAGAGAACAGTTACATGCAATGTCTAACTTACTAGAATAAATGTATTTAAAAAGTTAATTGCAAACTAACATAAACACTAACATGTATTTTCATGTGCTTTTTCATAAATTTCAAGTTTAATAAAGTAATAGGGAACTACCTGGTATTACCAACTTTGTAAAACCCAAGATTCCACTTATAAACTATGGAGTCTTATGAGGTGATCTGAACTGCTCTCTTTCTTGTTCTCAACTTAGGAGACTAACATCAGATGGTATGGATACCACCCTCTTTCATCAGAATGTTTCTCTGAATATATGTTTGTAAATACATGTGTGTGCATGAATGTGCCCCAGACCCCAGCACTTCAATGAATCATATAGTTCAGCTACACATGTATTTAAGAACTATATGAAAAAGAACATTTCTTTTCTCTTAAGTCATCTGTTGGACAAATATGCTGTTTATGTTACTGTGGAACATGAAGGACACAAAAATCTGTGCAACTCCTTACTGATCTATTGAATTTGTTGCTG
Organism: Brachypteracias leptosomus; assembly: GCA_013401335.1. Classification (NCBI taxonomy): domain Eukaryota; kingdom Metazoa; phylum Chordata; class Aves; order Coraciiformes; family Brachypteraciidae; genus Brachypteracias; species Brachypteracias leptosomus. The sequence goes on along the minus strand of VYZX01027707.1, from coordinate 10,372 downwards.
TGAATATAAACTGAAATGTGAAACAGTGTAATATGTTAATAATGATCTGTTCTATGTAAATCTGATTAATGTAAGCTCTCAAATTTGTGGATCTGCCCTCCCCATGGTGCCATCAGCACTCATATCTACCCACATCTATCAGATAACTGATCCAATTGTCCCTTCCAATCACCCTTTCCACAATCTGATTCTAGTGACCTGTTAAGGTCAGTAACTTCTATAAAAAAAAGCAGAAGTCTGATTTTCACATGAGTAATGCTTTGAAGGTATAGCAAAATAAATGTCACATGCAACTTTATCACAATTCCATCCAGAGGAAGTATCATTCTTTGAGAATAAATATCTTCTGATGTTTAGGAAGTGAAAAAATAATCTCAGTAGCCTTGTTGAAGTGTCTGCACAAGACTGCACAAGTCTGCAATGCAGGAACTTCTTGGATAGGAGAAAATTCTGATGTATTTTACTGTTCATTTCAAAAAAATAGTAAATTCATTCTGGCCTTCTCAGCAAGAATTTTTAGGCCCATCAGTCAAACAATACATTTTCAGTAACAAATATTTGAATCTGAGGAACAGAATTTCTCAGAATAATGAAGAAAATGTGACTGATTTGTCTTCAGTTAGAAGCTGCTAAGTTTTGAATTTAACCCATTAGAGAGGATTTCCTAAAAAACAGTAAAACATGCAGAATTTTCTGCTTAAAGATCTTGTGATCTGATTTTCTTCATCAAGAACTTGACATTAACTTCAATAAATAAAATAATAACTTACTGTGTTAGAAGAAGAATTGCTTCTGGAACATAAATAAAATGATTTTGGGATAATTTTAAACTTGTTATGCTGGATGACAAGTCAGGTATTATTTCTAGAGCAGAAAAAGAGGTTAATCCTATTACTTTTCAGAACTGTTTAAATTATTTTCAAGACTGTAATTTTCTAAAATCAAAGACGGACTAGAAGATCAGTCTATCATCTTCTATACACATGTCTTTGTACAAGCTACCAAAGGCAGGATCCAAATCTTTTTTTTTAAAGCTTATTTAAAACCAATCTCCCAAAATGAAAGAATTTTTGAACCGAGTTAACATACTGGCTTTTATCACATCACATACTATTATACTTTATCTCATACTGTCATTAAACACTGAAATAATCTTATTTACACATTACTGTACTGCCAGTGTACATAACTGTCCTGTAATTCACCCAGTGAGTGGTGTGTCTTATGCATATACAAATGACTCTAATTGTTCAGCTGTGTTTAATTTAGGTGTAAGAGCTGCCTTCTGAAATACTGTGACAATGATTTCGAAATGGAAGATTTTATGTCCTGAAAACAGGAATAAATTCTGACAGCAACTTATGAAATCATGCAGTACCATTAAAGTCTCATTTATGTAATCTGTACTTTTCATAGGTAAATTAATTTTGACACATTTGCATAAAATATGCTAAGCCACTGAAACACTTTCTGGACTCAGTTCAATTGCTTGAACACTGGGTTCTAGGGAAGGTGATCTGCCCTGTGATACCTGAGCTATTTGCACATAGCTTGGAGATAAAAATAGCAGCTATAGAAGACCTGCTTTTTCTGGACCAGAAGCTGTAAGGCAAGTGGAATACTTCAGGGCACCTCAAATGACACCTGTGTTCAGAGAAGTGAATCAAACATTCCATCTTATTCAGAAGACAACACTGGACACAGTGTGGTAATACTTAGAATCATACAATCATTTAGGTTGAAAAAGACCTTTAAGGTCATTGAGTTCAATCATGAGCCTAACACTGCTTAAGTCCACCACTAAACCATGTCCCTAACACTTCTACAGGTCTTTTAAATACCTCCAGGGATGGTGACTCAAACACTTTCCTGGGCAGCTTGTTCCAGTACTTGACAACCCTTTCAGCGAAGAAATTTTTCTTAATGTCCAAACTAAACTTCCCCTAGCACAACCTGAGGCCATCTCCTCTTATCCCAACACTTTTTTCTTGGGAAAAGAGACTGACACTCACCTTGCTACAACCTCCTTTCAGGTAGTTGTAGAGAGCGAGAAAGTCTCCCTTGAGCTTCCTTTTCTCCAGGCTAAACAACCACAGTTCCTTCGGCCGTTCCTCATACAACTTGTGCTCTAAAACCTTTACTGGCTTTGCTGTCCTTTGTTGGACTCTCAAGCACCTCAGCCTCACCAGTGCCGAGTACAGGGGGACAATCTCTTCCCTAGTTCTGCTGGCCACATCATTTCTGATACAAGTAGGATGCATGTATGATATGTATTTCAGTGAGGTTATTTCAGTGCAGTATTACACCTGTGTTAGTACTAGATCTGCAAACTAACTTTGAATTATTTCCTCCACCTGGAACCTTTCTCAAGAGTATGTACAATCTCAAGTACACTCAACCATTTCCACAGCATCCACTACAAGTGTAAAACCAAGATGAGTTATACAGAGGCAAATCAAATGTCCATTAAGCCCCATTGAAAGTCTACTGCTGCCAACCGTGACCAAAAGCTGATGCTTAGGGAATGGTATAAACAAGGAAAAGCATATGTGGTATTCTCCATTTTTGCTCTCCCAAGACTCCAGCTGCTGGTGGTTGAGGAATTTTGTGACTTGGAATGGTTTCTAGAAGGTGGATTCTGTTTTCACAGATACTTACCAAGCGCATTCATTCTGGCATTGAACTGCTCCAGTTTTGTACAGCCCATGAAGGCATTCTCAGCAAGGGATGAAATATTGTTCTTACTAATGTTTAAAATTTTCAGTTCTTTCAAGCATATGGGTGAACTTAAGCATGAAATTTTGTTTCTATGATAACAAGAAGAAAAAAAAAGCCATGTTTTATTCAGAAACTGTTAGATAAAATGTGGAAGTAAACAGCATTGATCTGGGAATGCTGGCCTTACGCTGGTAAACCAAAACCAAGACTTTTATCACATAAAGACTGACCAATCAGCAAAAACACTGGTACATGTGACAAAATGGAATAACGCAACTAATATTAAGATTGTTATAATCAATTGGGAGAGCAAATGTCAGCATGTGCTACCAGGTGTCATTTCCTGATTACATACTTCAGCTCAATCCCACAAAAAGAGGATTGCTGCATTTTTGAGTAGTTCTGTTTACTAAATATATATGTTGGCAGAATTATAATTACAGAATGACTATCAATCAAAAAAAAACCCCAAACAAAACCCCAACATATTCAGGATGAGTATCTAATGTATTCTGGGAAGAGTAAGAGCAGAAAAAGAGAGAGAAAAAGATCTTGAAAATACAGAGATAAAAGAACCATGCAGCACTGTTTTGCAAGGGTAATATTGCAAATAAAGTTCAAAGTAAAGCTAGATGAAGAAATGCAACAGGATTTTGAATTTTAAATACTGCTTTTGTAAATCTGATTCAAATATTTAATACTGCTTCCTTAATTTTGTATGTTGCTATATTTATTCTGTGGGAACTTCTGTGTAAGAAATATCTTATTTAAAACAAATTATGGGAGACGAATAAGACAATGTCTGCAGTTTACAGAGTTATCAGTAATAGCATTCTTATGAGTTCTGTACAGGTATGAATTACTCACTAACAAATATGATAAAAAGTGCTGGTAAATAAAAAATTACATATTTTCTCTGCTTCTGTCATTTAAAACGCATCCATATCAATAAATGCAATTCCATGACTTATACTTCAAATAAACCTTTGGTGAATATCAAATACAGTCAAAATTGTGTTCTGTATACAGGAAACCTAGCTGGATATGTTGGACTCCACAGACAGTCCTGGGGATCAATAGTAGGGCAGCAGAAAAACACTGAACTACAAGATTTTTAGTATGTTACTGAAACTGCAGTGCTATTACATTCTATCAAGCCCCACAGATATTCTCCTGTACTTTGTAAAACAACACTGGAAATTGTAGCAATTTACATATTTGGAAGATAATATCAGTGTTTCAATGTTGAAGAAACAATCTTTTCCATGCTATAACAGTCATCATTCTGGATGACAAATGCACTATTTTTTGTTACGATTGTTAAGTTACAGTCTATTTAATAATGCTACTCACCCTTCTAGCAATAGCTGTTCCAGATTTTCAGCAACGTTTGTAAGAAACTCAGGAGTGCACACCAGCTGATTGTATGAAAGATTAAGTAGCTTTAGAGTTGGACATCTGAGGTATGGATCCAAAGCAAAGGAAGGTCCAATGTCATTTCGAGATATATCAAGATTTGCAATACAATTCATTTTCAGTAAATAAGTTGGAAAAGAAGTAAATCGGTTACTGTGCAAATCCAAGTAAGTCAAGCATTTCAAGTTCTGAAAGAAAAGGATAATTTGTTTTTTAAAAGTGAAATGAAAATATTAATTTATAGGTTTCAAATCAAGTTATATTTTACACAATTTATTATTTTACTTGCATTTATCTCACTTGGAAAACCAGCAGAAAATAACAACCAATGTAACCCATAATATTTCTATTACAGAATAAAATATAAAGCATTCTTCAAAATGAGTTAGCTCAGTTTCATAAAGTTTAACAGATATGAATTGGCCGCAGTTCTTGGTTCCATTTACATTATCGTGTTACTCAACAGAACACATCCTAAAGCAGTTCTCTGCAGTAAATGACTTAAAACAGTTCCATGAAAATACTTTTATTTCTAGCTGAATATAAATCCATTGAATGAAAACTGAGTGAATGTAGGAAGCATGCAAAAACATACACCCATATTCACGAGTAGTATTGTTATGGGTACATTGTTAGAAACA
>VYZX01027706.1:0-12048 GCA_013401335.1 Brachypteracias leptosomus | reverse complement strand
TGATTTTTATTTATATTTTTTTAAATCTGCATGGTCCTACTTGAAAAATGTAATTATGAGAGACAAAGATTGTTTTCAGCATGATGTTTTACTGGTTAAGGGCTATGTGCATTTGGTGAATTGTTATTTGCATCTCTTTTGAAAATGTGCTAAGTTCACAATATTACACCGTTCATTATTATGAGGACAATATATATTCAAATATATACATACAAGTATATTGCACATTCTCTGTACAGCTAAGTTGCTTTTAATTAAGAAGTTATTCTATATGCAGAAGTAAAATTAGGTTTCTAATATACTGTATTCCTCAATCAGCATTGCAGTGAGTACCAGATTATGAGGCTTGATGGAGGGATGTTATCAAACAGTGTCTGATTGATGTTTCATTGTTTTTAAAATACAAGTGTAATCCTTTCATAATCTCCAATCAAAATACAATTTAAATAACTTTAAGAAGTGTAATTTCAATATGTGAAGTTGTCTTAAAAGCTGTGTCTGTAGCCAAGCAAAATCTTCCAGTGCTTTTTGTCAAGTATGGCAACTGTTTCCTTTATAGCTTCCTATAATCGTGTTTGTTTCCTTTTGAAGAATGCTGCGAAATATGAATAGTCTTATTCTTAGTAAAACTGAAGTTTAGTCCTTTTCATATCTTTTCTTTTCAGGATGGGAAAGGTTGGTAAAGAGGAACTGTCCCTTGAACAAAGTGAAGATACTCTTCAATGAAAATCAGTTATTTCTGTATTACATGCATTTCAAAATAGCTTTGTAAATATTTTTGTATGATAGCCTCTTAATTAGTCACAATTCTTCCTAGGTGGAAATCAGTGAAGTGATACAACTCTTAAAAATCTGCGTCAGAAGATTTTATTGCTTGCATATGATGTTGGAAAAATGGTGTTTGTATTGCTGGAAGTGTAACATGTACTTACGTAACTGAAGATTAAACAGTTGATTTTTAGACTGGAGAGAATCACTGTGGCCACTGACTTTGGCTGACATAAGGCACTGAATTTCAGCCAGAGACTCTTGCACTTACCCCAGCAAGCTTGTCTTACAGATAAACTTGTGGACTCAAAAATAGATAAATTCCTTTTATTCTGTCTTTGTGAGACCCCACCTGGAGTACTCTGTCTCGTTCTGGGGTCCCCAGTACAAGACAGAGCATGTCCAGAGGATGGCCACGAAAATTGTCACGGGGCTGGACCACCTCTCCTGTGAAGAGAGTTGGGGTTGTTCAGCCTTGAGAGGAGAAGGATCTGGGAGACCTTATTATGGCCTTTAAATACTTAAAGATGAAGAGACTTTTTACAAGCCCTCTCTTACTAGGGCCTATAGGGATCAGACAAGGGGCAATGGTTTTAAACTGAAAGATGGTAGATTTAGATTGGACAAAAGGAAGAATGTTGAGGGTTGTGGGACACTGGAACAGTTTGCCCAGAGACGCTGTGGATGCCCCTTCCCTTGAAGTGTTCAAGGCCAGATTGGATGAAGTTTTGAGCAACCAGGTCTAGTATAAGATGTCCCTGCCCATGGCACTGGGATTGGAACTAGATGGTCTTTGAAAGTCCCTTCCAACCCAAACCATTCCATGAAAAAGGTGTCAACTGTGATACATGCATCCAAGAAAGCAACATCAGAGTTTCTATTCCAGTATTTTGGTGTTTTCTGCTTTGTGAGGGCAGCTTGGATATCAACTTAGTGTAACTGTCTAAATGGGATTTCCTAGAGGCTTTTTTCGGTATTATTGTGGTTTACTTAGGACTAAATTGGAAAATAAGATATTCTTCATTTTCCAGGACTTATAGCTCAGCTGGTTTCAATAGATTGGCAAGAGCAGCTTTAAGTTCTCTGGTTTACCACTAAAGTTTAAAATATTGTCAGATTGTTTTGTCCAAGCTGCATAGAAAGCTTATAGAGTAGGTCACACTATCTCAGATCTTCCACAAGGGAAAGGGTGCCCTTCTCCAGAGACTTCAGTTCAGATGTACTCCCAAGTCATGTTGAGACTCTTGACGCTTGTAGAGCATTGCATGCAGCAAAGTCACTGCCAGATTTGACCTTCAAGTTAGCAGTGATACTTTAGCTCTGTCACCATTCTCCTTAAACCTTAATCCTGCAGTATTTACAAAACTGAGTCAGGGTTTTAATGACGAGGTTGTCACAAAATACTTTTGGACTTACACAGTAAATTAGTTGTCAAAAATCTTAATATCTACAGTGAAATTTAAAGCTCTGCCAAAACACTTAGTCCCTGCTTCTCACCAGGGAATACTTAAATGCCTAATTTCGGCTTTTTACTTCCAGCCGTTTTGGCTGAGAGCTTTGTTTGTTTTGCTTCCTAAAATAAACCCACATTTCTTAATCTGCTGAGGAGAATGTATGGATGTGCCTCTTTTGGTTGAAACAGCTGAAGTTTGCTTGCTTTCTGGTGTTTTTTTGCAGGTGCTTGTAGTTTTAAGGTTGTGTTGCTGCCATAGGGGGTTCAATTAAAATCATTATTCAGTTATGGGCAGAAATTCATAAATATGGTATCTGCTGGAATTTTTAGTTATACTGGTATTTCTTCTACTGGACTGTAGATACTAAGTAATATACTGATGGTGTTTTCTGTGTCTCAGAATGTATGTAAACTGTGGGACAGTATTTAAAAAATATGAAGGAAGGAAAAGAACAATTCTGTCTCAACTTGTCCTTTGGGTGGAGATGTGAGCAGTAGAGACCCAGGGTGGGCAGCACAGGGCTTTTTGCCCAATGGAGAGCTACCTTAGAAGAGGAGACAAGAAGTCTGTGACTGCAGGAGGTTTGGAGGGCTCAGTAGGTTTGGTGGGAATGCTGGCTTGGAGGGCAACAGCTGTACGGTGAAATAAGCTTGAAGATGCAATGCCAGGTTGGATTTTAAGAAATTTAGATGAGGCACTTCTTAGAGGTTGACACTATTTTAGAATAAATAAGTAATAAACATTAGTGCCAGCTTTTTTAAAAACTGAAAGCTGTACATCTGTTTGAGATAAGCGAGGCCTGAAATTAGAGTGATTATATTCTGAGACCAGAATAAGATATATTGACCTTCTCGATAAAGAGTCATCAGCATTAGACCAAATAATGTGTGTAAAAAGGAGGTGGCACCCAGAGAAATCACTTTGAGCTATACTTGCTTGTATGCTGAAATTTCAGACCCTGTGGTCATGTATCAGTCCTCTCAGGGAAACTGTGGTGCTGAATACAAAGCATGATGCTTGTTCTTTGATAAATTGAACTCTTGAGCTGACCAAGCTTGTTACGCTGTTTCTGGATGAAAGGTGTTATGGTATATTGTCTGAGTTGGTCCTGTTGTCTTTAAGGTGATTCTCTTCTGCACAATGAAGTTTGACTTAAATAGAGCTGGTTGTATTAATTTGAGTAAAAAGCAGTAAAAGTAAGCTAGAGAGGAATTTCGTAACTGAACTGCATGAATCACTATGACTGTTACTCTAGTAACTTTTCAGTAATTTCTGGGGTTTAGGTTCATATCTAAGCAGCAGTGCACACTTTGAGTAGTTACAAGATATGGAAAATTAGGGTCTGCTGGGCTAGTAGAGAGCAAAATCTTTTTAAATTGCTGGTTGAAATAAGTGCCTTATTGATACATGCTTGGTCAGAGTGTACCTTAGTGTATTTTTTGTTTTAATATTGTTTTTAGTAGGCTCCCAGTCTTCTCGTTTTCCTAAATAAAATAATATATGTTGAAAGTGTGATCATCTGTTCAGACCCCTTGCTCCAAGCAGGACAAGTTGGGTTGTTCAGGCCCTTTTCCAGTCAAATTTAGAGTTTCTCCGAACTCTTGGGCCTTTAACTATTGTGGCATTGTCCTAACTTGTCATTGCAAATCAGTTTTCTCATTTTCTTGTTTTTTTGCAACTAGCTTAGGACAGAAAAATATCTCTAGCTATGGATGATAGTGATGAGGAAAACAAATTTGATAGTTTCAGATGTCTGTGTTCTTTGCGTGCTGCTTTATGTTACTATGTCATTTACCCCTTAATTGCTGTAGTCAGGTTACCGACCTCCCATCTCGCCTTCCCATGTCTCATCCGAGCTCTCACATTCCAACATGCATACTACTTGCCTTCACAGGCAAACATAAAACATCTCTCTAGGATTTGAAAGAGGCACTGCTCAGTGGGTGGGATTAAGACCACCCTGCTTGTTTAGTCATAGACTTTGCTCCAGAAATAGTGTGTTCCATTCCTCCATTGGAGTTACTTCTTTCGTTTGGATTTTACTGGGGTTTAAATCTATGCCTTTTTCCACCCTGGTCAATGTATGTCCTCTTGCAGAGGATTCTGTTATTGAAAGAGTTACTGTTTTTTATTGAACTATGCACACAGAAAGTAAAAGGCATCCAAGATAATATTCTTCAGTTTTTGCAATTTGACACGTTATAAATGCATTATGTAGTACAGATGTGTGGCCAGCCCTCCCTGTGAATTAGAAAAGTAGAGCGTGTTGCCCTGTTATCTGTCTTACTGTTTTTCTGTAAGGCTACTGTGGGGAATCCAGTTAAGGAGATTTAGACATCATGGAGGAAAGTACTCAAAATCTCATTAAATCACTTCAAATACTTGAGATAAATTAGTTTAATGAGGTCTTCTTTAGATTATGCAGAAAACTGGATAAAATATTTCAGCTTGCTGTATTTCTAGACTGTCCACGAAAGAATCCTTGATGGCAGTAACCAGTGGAGTCTCTTGAGAATTCTTGTATATGTAAATGAGATATTTGTGCTCTTGAGAAGTTCCTCTCCAGGAAGCAGACCTGAGAATGCTGCAGACTTGTAGACCTGTGCTGGAATTCAAACAGATTCCTGGTGGCTTGTTGGAAAACTGTCCATGATGAAGAATGGCCAAGGATTTCTTTGTGCACTAGTGTCTGTATCTTTGTGAGCTTAAATAGCACTGTGTTGTGTACAGAGATTTTCACAGGCAGGTTTGCACACAGGGGAATTTTGTGTCTCTATGTTTTTCTGTCTGGCCAATAAAGTAGAGGGATGTTAATAAGTAGAATGAACCATTTTTAGGTGCTAAGACCGGGAAATCTGTAGGATGTTAGTGTACCCATCTTTGTGATGTGGAGATAAAAATTTCACAAGCAACAAGTTTGTTTTTGGATAGAGAGCCTCCTGTGTGTGCTATTGTACGAAGGCAACAAGAATGAGGTGATGCCTTTTAACGAGTGTAGTTTCCAAACGATGAAGGAATTCACTGTGAATTGTATTATTGTGTAAAAAAAGCTCAGCGTTGCTCAGTGGCCATTACTAAAGCCATCATTCTAGCTAGCTTAGGAAAATCTCCATACCAAACTCAGAAGTTCTCTTGATCCTTTCTACTAGCTCAGGCTATTCCCACATGATCTATATATAAGAAAAGGCAGTTCAGTTGTTGGAAATGTATCAGTCAGTGTAGTGTCTGATTTCACCAGCATTCATTGAATTAATCCAGGTGGATCTCCTCACATCCTGTTGAAACATGAAAATAAAGCTGCTCTTTGCCTGAGACCTGGACTTAGCTGTACAGTATGTGTGTTTTAGCCTACAAATGATAACCTCTGCCTTTCTTGGTGGGTGGGTGGGTTGGTTGGTTTTACCTAGACAAATTTTCTTTAGTTTGTCTTGCTAGGAAGGATAACTGAAAATATTCTGGGATGAAATTATAGTAGTCTTTATCATCCCGAGTTACATGTTGCTGCCATGTTCTTACCCTCGTTCTTGTCTGTGGGCAGTCACACACTCTCATTTGTTCATCCTAATACTCACTTGGTCCTTTGGTGATCTAGTTTGGAAACTAGACCAACAGAAAAATGTTCTTACAAGGAAGTAAATAGCTCTTGTTTGTTACATTCCCAAAAAAGGCTTACTCTGTGTTAGGACAAGTTTCGGTAGTGGCGTAAGGGGACAGGAGTTCTGTCTAGCTTCCAATTCCCATGGCTGTGTCACATCAGGAGGGCAGGATGAGGCATGGCATTACCAGCTTGGTTGGTTTAAGCACTTTTGAACCTGTGCCCTAAATTAAGAAGACTTAATAGAGTTTTTGAGGGACCCCAAAAAACTTTTTTTCAGATGTTCAATCTTAGAGATGGAACAGGTGAAGTATTTGAAAGGATGATCTACTCCAAAACACCAGTTTCTGAAAAGCTAGCATCTTTGTCAGTTGGTGATACTGGGTTTGTGTCTGTCTCTTTGGTATCATTTATACTGTCCTTCTATATTTACATTCTGTGTATTTCTTAAGTCCCTGCAGGCACCCCCCTCGATAACGTTAACTCTTACTTGAGAAAGTTGTTTTCATATGTAGTTCTCAGCTGCTCGATCTGAATGTCCACTGAAAATCTGCTGCTGTCACTTCCCGGATGGTGGTTTTCATTGATATTAGCTTCCTTGGACAAATCGAGTTAGATCAGGAGTGAAGGATGGAGAAATGGGATAACACTGGTTAGGGAAGTAGGGAATTGAACTTTTAATATGTTAGATCAGTCCTGTGCATGCTTTCTACTTTGTTGCTTTGGCAAAATGGATTTGTTCTTTAAAATAAAGATTTAACTATTACTTATTATTTTACAGTGATGAATAGCTGCAAGGTTCTAATTCTGTTTTGGTTTTCACCAAGGAGATAACAAAGAGATGAGATGTTCTTTTCAGGAGATGACTAATGTTGGGAATGCATTTTTAAAATAAACTTATCTAACCAATAGTAGAACTGGCAGATGTGTTTAGAAGGTGCAGAGTGTTGTGGTTTTGTTTGACTGAATTAATGAAAACTTTGCCTTTAATGTGTAAAATATTTAGGGTTGGAGAAATGTACCAGATGCCTCCTGAGAAATCTTATAAAAATGCACTGGGCACATGAAATCTTTACTTGAAATTTAGTGAATAAAGCTTTTCTGTATGTTAAAAGTTGAATTTAATTTCTCCTTCAGATAGTATGTTTTCTGATTTTTATTTATTTATTAAAAATTATTATTTATCTGTAGGTTCCTTCAGAGACGTCGGAATCCTTTGCATCCATGTTGAGACGTTCTCCTTTAATTCAGATGGGACCTGCCAAAGATAAAATTGCCATTGGTCAAATATTCCATATTGTAGAAGATGATCTTTATATAGATTTTGGTGGCAAGTTTCACTGTGTGTGCAAAAGACCAGAAGTAGATGGAAAGTAAGTACTAAACTTATGGTAAGCAATTAATATACATGAAAGACATACTGAGATGCTTAGCTAATGGGACTTGGCCATCTTCTGGACTGAGCTTTGGATAGTTTGTATGAATTTTGCAGTTTAAACTGTAGATGTTAATGCATTTTGCAGAGTGAAAGTTTGATCGCAAACAGATCTGTATAGCTTGAATGCAGGTTCCTTTGCAAATTTGCATTATTGCCATCTACTTTATTTGAACTTATGATGACCAAATGAAGTTACAGGATGTTTCATCACTGAGGAATGGGGAAATCATTACCATCAGTGTTGTTAAAACACACTCTGTTTCGTGAAATACTTGGAGGTTTTGTGAATGTTGAACTTTAATTCCATGGAAATTGTAAGCCTCCTTAGGCAGGAACTGTCTGTGCTAAACATATATACATGAGGTGATGTACTGGGAAGTTTAGACATTATTGGTGGGAATACTGATCATAACAGATGATCAGTGCTAATGTGTTCAAATATTCCATACTGTAGAAGATTGTATATAGATTTTGGTAGCAAGTTTTGCTTTGTGTCCTGAGATAGAACAACGTGGTGGAACTAGAGCAGTTGTGCTGGAGAATGCAATAGTTGTTGCTTCCTTATCTTTTAGCTCTAATTTCTAGTGGAAATAGTGTTTATAAGCTTTCTAAATGATCTTTAGAACCTTATGGTTATGTATTATTCAACAGTATCTTGTCTATTTAATGTGTCTCCAGGTTGCTTTAACAGTTTTTAATGTGTAGGCAAAATACCATATTTTCAAATTCATAACATGGGAATGTCTTAGTCCATCTCCTTTCCCTCTTTATTCCTTGAAAGAGAAGGAGCATCTTTATTAATATGAAAGATCACTGTCTGAAACACTAAGTGTGATTCCTGTGATAAACAGTTCTGAAATAGTTGATTTTAAAAAGAAGATTTAAGAGAAATAATTACACATTTGTGTGCAAGCTTGTGATAGTACTATATCAGAGTATCTGTATATGCAACTTCCTTTTCTTGGCAGATCTCTGGCTTTCAGAGCAAATGTGATTGATGGCTAAGGAGGAGGCAAGTCCATTGTGCCCATCGCATTTGGCAGTAGACAAAGATTTTCTTTTATGGTAAAGTCCTTGTTGCTCTTTGCATCTCTTGGCAATCCTAAACTGAGATGAGCTTTCCCTTTCCCAATCCCATTCCTGTATGCCTGAGGAATGTTCCTACATTCATCTTAATCTATGACCATTCATTTTGGTTTTGTGGAAGCATTCAGACTGAAGCTCCCTGTTGAGCAGAGCAAGCCTTCTGCCAGGCTCGCTCGACTTTCACACATTGGGGAAGGTCCTTCCAGGGCACTGAGGAGTTTGTCCTTGTAGATCAATGGCCTCTTCTGGACACCTTTTTCACATCAGGATAGCTTCTGTCTACCCTGAATAAACCAAAGTCTGTTGTCCTGAGGCCTTGATTTCTTTTCTGCTACTTGTCTTTCTCACTTTTCCTTCAGTGTTTAAGATCTGTCATTGGTGGTCACCACAGCCAAGGCTGCCACCAGCTACCCCACTTGCAAAGAGTTCTTTCTTGCACGTCAGTGATGTGTCCAGCAGAAGACATGCCCTAGTTGGGCTGTTGGTCACCTCTATAAAAAGTCACCAGGGCACTCGCTCTGGATTGCTTGCTCCCCTCTATGTTGTTTCTGCTTGAGCAGACATCAGGACATTTGAAGTCCCCTGTGAGAATCAAGGCCTGGAATCATGAGGTGGCTTCTGGTTGTTTGAATGAGGCATCATCCACTCCCTCTTCCTCATCAGACAGACCTTAGCTGGAAAACTGCTGTCTTAGCTAACTGCCTATGTCATCAGTAGCATTCAGGTGATGCTGGGTTTGGATCTTCCTGCTTATTAAAAAGTAGTGGGAAGACTTAGCTTGTACAGTTGCTTTGATCTGCTTCCATAGCAAAGACAGCAGCTCATGGATTTACAGAGTCAGGTTTGCCTGACCAAAACAAATACAATCTCTTCTTACCCTGGCTTCCTAGTAGATGTGAAGGCTTGGTCTTTGCATGGACACTGGCTTCTCTCTGGAAGTCAGTAACTGCTTTTGATCACCAAAATTAAGGTGAAACTAGTGCTACAGCATCTTCTACAATGCTTGAAAGTAACTGGGTAGAATTTTGGAGTATGTATTTAGATCTGTACCAGCTTACACTGGTGACTGCAGTAAGACTTTGTTATTTCTGTTAATTCACTTGCTGAGAAAAGTGACTTTATCACTCTGTTGTACATGGCATGTAATCAGTAGAATTGTTTACTGTTTCATTTGCAAAATGCTTGTTTGTGCTGAGAAAAAGAATGGACATTTTAATTTGCAGATAACAGGTGATTTATTGAAGGCCATCAGTTCAGGACAGAAGAACCAGATTAAATCTTCAGACACAGAAATTAATGATACCATTGTAGTGGGTCTGTCTGAGCTGATTTTCCCCATACAGCCCTCATGCTGCAGTACTGGGAGCCAGAGGGTGTTGATAACACACCCGTGTTATGACTAGCAGGGCTCACACGGCACCAAAGGGGGTGGGGGCAAGATCTGGGAGGGGATACAACCCAGACAGCCGACCCGAGCTGACCAATAGGATATTCCATACCATATGACATCAGCTCAACTATGAAGGGAGGGGGCAGGAGGAGAACAGGGGAACATTCATTGGGAAGACTCTTGTCCTCCAAGCAACTGCCACGTGTTCTGGAGCCCTGCTTCCCGGGACAGGCCCGACACCGCCTGCGGGTGGGAAGTAGAAAGTAACAGCTTTGCTTGCTTTTGCTTTGCTCACGTGGCTTTGCTTTTTCTGCTGTTTATTAAAACTGCTTTTATCATAACTCACGGGTTCTTTCCATCTTATTCTCTCCCTGCTTGCCCTGCTGACGGAGGAGGGGGGAGTGACAGAAGGGCTTGGTGAGCACCTGGTGCCCAGCCAAGGTAAACTCACCGCAGCCATTTTTATGAAGTCAGTCTTGAGAGCATGGCTATTCTATTACCTGTATTGTGAGGCTGATCTCTGGTTTTACTGTATTGTCTATTCAGGTATTTGGCAACTCCTCCAAAATATTAGTTCAGCATCTTTAAATTCTCTCTTGCCATTTATGTAACGAGTTATCTCCCTGAGGACATGTGCTTTCAATATTTCAAAACTGTTATTCTCACAAGAATTACTATTCTCATCAGAATTCAACTATTTTCATTATACTATAATACAGTTTTCTTTTTCTTATATCATGTCCTTAGCTCTTTGAAAGTGCTAGAAGTTACTTGAAAAGAAAAATCCTGCATGAGGTTCTTGTCTGTAAAGCTTGTTCTCTTAAACTGCTCAGTCCTGATCCTAATAGTTGTGATTTCTTGGGTTAGCCAAGTGAAAGACCCTGCAGTGCTACCACCACGTGGCCGTAAGAAAGAATTCCACCCTCAGGACTATCTTGGGTAAAAGAGCAACTACAGGAAAAGGTGTCTCTCACTTGAAAGATTTGAAGTAGCTACATAAATACATTTTTTCCATCAGTTCTAAAGTAAACTTCAACCTTTAAAAAAAAAAAAAAGGCAAAACAAAGCCCTACCAACTGTTAAGTAAAAGAAACCTTAGAACAGTAATGTTACAAAATTTAAATTGAATAAACATGTGAGAACCTATTAGCTATTTTCTTCTGTTTTTCACTGATTGTTTTCCTTCTTCCTGTTTCATAGGGTTGCAAAAAATACATTTCATTATCAATATTGATGGTTTTGAGATTGGAAGCATGCATCAGCTTAGTTACAGACCAAAGACCTTGTTGGTAAAAGTCTCCCTGGGGTCAGGCAAGTGGGGTTTGGTTATAAATATCAACAGCATTTTGTTATTTGGGATTTATTTCATGTCACAGGTGTATTTATTACCCTTATGATTTCAAGGTCTTATTTAACATGTGCTGGAATTAGTAAAAAGATGTTTCTTGATACACTTTGACTTAAATGCTCTATTAAATTTGTGGTTTATGCCAACAACTCATAGCAATTCTGTAAAGCATCCAGAGTTTATACAAATGAGAAAGGGTCTGTAGGAAAGTAAGAGTAAGGTAACTTTTCAGCTATAGGAAGAAAGTGGTGTATTTTTTTTTTTTCTTTTAACATGCAGAAATAATGAAGTCCTAAGGAGGAAAGTATCTGCCTTAGATCTCTAAATGAGCAACTTAATCTGTGACGAACAGGCAAACAACCTGCTTCTGCCATTATCAGGTAGAATTCCTAAGAACCAGAAAAGGTGGGAAGGGTTGTGCTGACACGGCCTGTTGCACGGGCTGCACCTGTACTGTTAATGACCAATTCCCAGCAACAGCACAATGGCTTTGAGCAATTTTCTAAAATGAAGGATTGCAGGACAAGCTTCCAAAGAGGATTAAACTGCACCTCTCCATGCCGGTGTAATGAAGCTTTCCTTTCAAACACTGCTGGAACCCTCCAGCAACTCCAGTATTATCAGGCTGTAGGATCAGAAAGACACTTCCTTTATGTTTGAGTCTGCAGCTGGTGCAGGGATTTCCAGTATATCCTGTGGCGATTTTACTTGACACCTTTTATACAGTGCATATTTGCCAAACTTAAATAGTAGAGAAGGGAAGAAATCATTTGATGCTGGCTGTGATTTAGAACATGACAGCTTAATGAGCATCATAAAACATTACCTAATACTGTTTCTGTAAATTCTATCAAAATATTTACACCGTTTGAATGGCTGCCAGAGTGAATTTTATTTGGGAAACACTTTACATTCTTCTTTCTTTTTTTGTCTTATTTTTAAAATATCTTATTGTGGTGGGTTTACCTT
>VYZX01027704.1:506294-545989 GCA_013401335.1 Brachypteracias leptosomus | reverse complement strand
GCGCGTCCCGCCCGCCGCCCCGGCCAGGCACCGCCCCCCGCCCGGACCGGCCCCCGTCGGGCTCCGGGGGCCGCGCTAGGCTAGCTGCCCGGGCCGGGCAGCCGAACACCCCGAGCACCGGGGCAGGAAGGGCGGCAGGGCAGTGCTGTCTGCAGGCTAAGGGGCACCGAGCACGGCAGGTTCCCCCGGGGCCGCCCGCCCACCGCTCCGGTGCTCTCCTGCCTAGTGCAGCTCCTCGGCCTCCAGGGGAGCGCCGTGCCACGGAGCCGGGACACCGGGGATGAGCGGGAGCTGTGCGGGGATCTCCCGACGGGAGGGCTCTGGGGATCTCCCGACGGGAGGGCTCTGTGGATCGCCCGGGCCTGGGGCAGGTGTGAGGATCTACCCGGCCATGCTCCCACCAGGTCCCCGCTGCTCCCCGGGGATGATGGGGGTGCTGCAGGGTAAGGCCCAGGCAGTGGGTTTGGTGTAACTGGGGTGTCAGGCTCATGTCTCCTACAGAGAGCCCTTTTCTCTTTCTCCTTGTCCATGTGCAACCTTCATATCAAGTTCTTGAAGGAAGTTAAGCCTGAGGTTGTCCCCATACTCCTCTCCAGCCACAGAACCCAGGAATGATTTCGGAGCGCTGGTACATCCCGTAATTTCAGCTTTTCCACCCTGACTCCAAGACAAACTCAAGATACTCATGTGAGTCACAGGCTGGCTGCCCCTCGACCTGCACACACACACACAAAATTCCCTTCATTCCTCAGAGAGGGGATAAATGAGCTTAACACGGCTCAGCCGCCCCGCTCCTGCCCCTGCCCTGCCCGCAGAGGCTGCCGGGGGCTCTGCCGGCGTGCGGAGACACGCTCTGGTCCAGGGGAAGGGAGCCCACGTTAATCACCAGCAAGAGCCGCCCAGCTCCATCTCACTGGGTGCAGTGTATGGAGAAGACCCTGCCAGGTTTCATGTCCAGCCTATGGGGATGAGATGTGGCAGAAGGTCCATTGGGTTTGGGTTTGGCAGCGTTCTCTGGGAGAGTTTCCAACTTAACGGGAGGCAAGGAAGCAATTTCAATCAAAGAAATGGGCAGATAAACAAACAAAAAGGAAAGAAGAAAGGAAATCATAGGGAAGGAGACACAAAGAATTGCAGACAATTATGGCTGCAAGCTTTCTAACACGCTCTGAAGCTTTCATTGAAGTCAAAGACTCCTTATCCTTAAACATTTTACTTCCCTCACAAGCCTTTTCTCTGAAGATCTCTCAATATCTTGCCAACGTCAAAAGTTACTTGAAAGCTCAGAAAACAAAAAGGGACAAACAGGAAGTTTTTCAACTGCAAACTGCTGTAAAGGGTATTAAAGGGATATTTTTTTCAGCCTTAAATGATTTGCAAACTCAGCTTGAAAACGTATCTCCACTGGGAACAGCTTTTCTGAGACCACGCTAACCTCTGTCAGACTTTTAGCAAAGAAGATTCATGCACAAATCACTGAGCTAAAAGCCAGCAATGAGTAATCAAAGGCACACACCAAACTCCGAGGACAATCTGCAGAATCCGCAATCTCCAGCAGTAGTTTTCCACTGAATAATTACTTCTGAGAAAAAGGAATTTGTTGAATGCTCGGTCTGGCATTTGCTAATACTTTTTTTTTTTAGAAGAATGACCTACTCGCTGGAAACAAGGCTGCTCTGAAAGGCACTGGTATTTATTAATACCAGCTCTACCATTTTACATGTATCAGGCAGCTTTTTCTTCTTTTTTTTTTCCCTATCTTCTGTTTGCAAACACAAAGGGAAGCAGTTCCCTTCCTGCATGCTTTCACTTACAGGCTTTTCTTCAGCACATCTGTCGGAAAGAAGTTCCGCGGCTTTCCTCCACATTGTCTCCAATTTATTAATCAACACTTTCAGCTCCCTACTGAGTTACAGCCAAATTATGGGCCCCTTGAAGTCCATGGCAGCACTTCCACTGACTTCATTAGGACCAGAAACTGGCTCTTGAAGTCTCTGCCAATTCCTTAAGTGCTTTAAATTCAGCGTTGGAGATTTCTTTTTTAATCTCCTTACGCCTGTTTCTGACACATCATTTTACATGTGTGCATGCACAAACTGCCCTTCTGAAACTAAGAATGGCCTTGGAAGTGAATGGAGAAGCTTGTTTGAATTTTTTTTTTTACCTGTGAATGGCTTCATTCGGGGTCCTGAATTTCTCTTTGCAGGGGCTGTTAGAGGACAGATGCCATTTTGAGGGGCCTGGAGCTGTTTGAGACCAGACCCTGCTCCGTACCAGGCAGATAGCAATGGTTCAGCCTCCGGGGAGACCTTTGGCCTCTTCCAACTCCAGTTTCTGTTTCAAGGCCACCAGTAAGGCCACTGGTCCGGTGGCTCATGGGAACAAGATGCAGCCATGGAAACAGTGACATCTGAGCGCCAAAAATTCCTGCTTGCGGGAAGCCTGGAGCCGGGGCTTTCACAGGTCAGGCCAGTTGCTTCTTCCTGACCCCTCTCAGCCAGGACCAGTTGACACCAGGGCCAAAGTCCAGGCAGGAGAAGAGGTCAAGAGCAGGATTCCATTTGCCTTGGCTTTTTGTTTAGTCACTGGCTGAGTTATGAAACCCGCCTGCAGCGTCACGCTGTCTGTGGGTTTCCCATGGGCTGGAGAGGCTATTACCAAGGAGCAGCTGGAATGTTAATTACCCATTAAGGAACTAAATCTGGGGGATTTCTCAAAGCAAATACACATCATCTCTGGCACTGACCCCACCATGGCCAGAGCATCCTTCCCAGCCAAGCTGGAGGATGCAATCCTTGCAGCCCCATCCGGGTGCCTCCCTTCTCCCCTGTCCCAGCCTGGGAAGATCCTCAGCACTGTCCTTGGCAGCTAGGACAGCCTGGCCAGAGCTGGCATTCGAGCCCCAGGAATATTTTGCAGGGCAGGCAGTTCCCCTGCAGACACACCAGGATGGGTGCAAGGCAAAGCAAAAGGAAAGAATTTGTCCTGGGGAGTGGAGAAAGCTGCATCCCACACAGAGCCTGGAGGAACTGGGAGCAGCCTGCCTCCCAGCTGTGATGGGGCTGAGGGCAATGCTGGATTCTGAACTGCTGGGCTGGTGGTTTTTTAGAAGCTCATCTGCTTATTTCAGCCTGTTACCCCATAAGTGGAGGCTTGCCCATTTCCTTGCCTCTGGCTCACATCTGTTCCAGGGGAACATCCATAGGCTGGTGCAAACCTTGCAGAGAATCATCGCAGCCTGCCCTGCACATGTGGCTCCTTGGGAAGAAGCCCACCCCGCAGCTCCTTCTCAGATGGGTCACCCACACCCACCATGGCACACGTGGCATGATGTGCCTGCTACTAGCCCTTTCCTTCCCCCCTTCCCCTTTTCCTTCTCCCTTCAAATCAGGCCCTGGCCAGTGTCACTGGAGCACCCAGCTGGAATTACAGCAGTCCCATCAATATATATTTTAAAAGCTTCTCCTTCAATATTTAAACAGGAATATCCCTGATGCAAACTGCTGACAGAGGGGCAGATGAGGGTGACCTGTGGGGTCAAGACAGGCATTAGTTAGGAGCACAGAGAACTCTCCTGGGGAAGAAGCCCAGCACAGGAGGGAGCTGGGAGCCTTATAGACCAAACCTCTCCTCCCTGGTGGCAGCAGCGAGGTTTGCATCCTGGAGAGAAAGGAGAAGGTACCCCAAAAGATGTCAGCCTTGCTGGATGCATGGATATTTCCCTAAAAACATGCAGCACCCCAGAGCTGTGGAGCTGATGGGCGTGAGAAGGGGGTCAGAAGTTTCCCACAGGCAGCAAAAAACACTTTCAGTCGTGTGAAGGTGCTGGACCCTCCCTGCAGATGTTTCTCAGGCCTTTGGGCTGGGCAGCCTTGCTAGTGGGGCCGTTACAAGGAGCCTCCCTCGTACATCTGCTTCTCCTCCCACCAGACCAGCTCCAAGTGCAGATCTGAAGGCTCATCAGCCTTCCCCATGTAGCACCCATGGGTTGGCTCCTGGTCTGTCACTCACAAGCCAGCCCCACGTGTCTCTGAGCTCTCTGCTTCCCCGGAGGGCTGAGCTCATCGGGAAGCAGGGCAGGATCAGGCCCAGGAAGTGTTCTGTGCCTTTTCCCCAAAAGTCTTTGATGTTTCCCATCCTCACTCTCCTGAGTGCTTTCTAAATCACTTGGAACCAGAAAATATTTGCCTGCTGGACCACTTTAATGTGAAACTTTACAAATTTACAGTCTATTTGCTGTAGAGGTGGAACAAATCTCCCCTAATAATGCTCTGGGAGGGTGTCCCTGCACTATTGCTCAGGCTGCAATGTCTGTGCCCCTCACATCAGCTGCCTGTTCCCTACAGAGAATTCCTGTATCGAAATCTCTCCCGTTAGNTTGAGAGCGAGGTCTCCCCTGAGCCTCTTTTCTCCAGGCTGAACAACCCCAGGTCCCTCAGCCGCTCCTGGAGAAAAATCTCCAGACTTCCACACATTCAAACCACTATGGACATCCCCTTATGGGCAAATCCCCAAATGCCTCCTCACAGCCGGGTCTCTTACCTGAGCTCAGGGCAGGAACAAGCAGTTCCTGGACACCCCTGACACCTTGCTGTGAGCAAGGAGTAAGGCCTGTACCCTGGCCTGGCTCTAGCTGAGCCCGGCAGCACAGGCTGCAGCTGTGAGGCTGGGAGGAAGGGGGCTGCGTGCTGCCATTACACCGGCTTTACACCAGTTGTTTTTTAAAACAGTCCAGGCCTGCGTTCCCAAAGCTCTCCTGGCACGGCTCTGCCAGCAGCACAATCGCCCAACCACCACCCACCCGCCATCTTGGGGAGGGACCCTCAGCAAGCGGCCGCCGCCATCTTGGGGAGGGACCCCCTGGGAAGGAGGACGCCGCCATCTTGGGAAGGGACTCGGGAGCGGTGGCCGCGCCATCTTGTGGAGGTCGGCCCGGCCTGCTCTCGGGAGCGCCGGTCACGGTTCCACGGCGGCGGCTGCACCGGGATCGGGGCAGAGTCCTGCGCCTGCGATCGGGGAAGCGCTGCTTCCAGCCGGACCCTCGGCCGCCTCCCGCCATCACTTCCGGGTGAGCGGCGGTGACCCCCGCCCCCTGACCCTGCCGCTTCCTTTCCAGCGGCGGCTGCCGGAGCAGACGTGCAGGTGAGTGTGGGGCTGGTGGTGTATCCGCCGCCATCCGCCCGCCCGCGCCTCCCCACCGCTTCCTCGCCTGCCGGCCGCCTCCTCGGGCCCGCGGCTCCGCGGTGCAGCGCGCCTGGCGCGGGGGAGGCACTCCCGGTGGTGCGGGCCGCTAGGCCGCGGACGAGCCTGGGGCTCGCGTAGCCGGGTGCCCGGGGAAGGGCCGGCGCGTCCGGCTGGGGATTGAGGGTGGCCGGGCGGGCCTGGCAGGGTGGAAGAGCGGGGAGGCCGGGCCGCGGGGCAGGGCTCCGAGCTCAGCCGAGGCTGCGGGCCGGCTCAGCCCCAGGCGCGGTGGCCGTACGAGCTTTCTCCCACCCGCTGGCCGCTGAGCGGCCGGGGCTGTGTGCGGTGGGGTTTAAGGAGAGCCAGGAGGAGTAGCAGGATCGTTGCTTTGGGGTCAGTATCGGCTTTAGCAGCGCCCGGGGCTCGGCGTTCACTCCATCTGCTGCGTCGGCATCACTGGGCTTTATGGGTGCCAGGTGGGCACAGGGAACCTTTTGTTGTGTCAGGAGGAGAACCCAGCTCTCAGAGCACAGTCGATGCTGTTCTCTGGGTAGAGAAGGCCATCGGGCTGAGGCCTGTGGGTGAAAGTAGGTCATGCTTGGGCTGATTTTCTTAATGAAGTATTTTGACTTTTCTCTTGAGCAAGGCGGCTGTTGTAGCTGGTATTTGGCAGGAGAGGGCAATAGGAAACCATCCTACCATGCTCTGGGGATCCCCAGGCATCTAACCAAGCACTGCCATGCCTGCTACCTCTGGTAGCTGGGTGCAGGCTTCAGGGGCAGAGAACCCGGGTTAATCCCAAGGATGTGATTAGAACACCGATAACATGGAGGAACCCAAGCTGATACTTGAAAGGACTGCAGAGTCAGAGCTTAGTGACACTACCTGGGTATTTAGTAGTTGTTTGGTCAGGGATTTTTTTTTTCCATAAAGTTGTATAAATGAGCTGTTGTTGTTGCTGGTTATCAAGGGAAGGAGCTCTCTCATGTTCTGCTGCAGTGGTGCCTGGGGACATCACCTGCTGTGAAGCACGGTATGGGTAGCTCCTTCTGTGGAGTACAACAGGAGAGACCCCATGGAACGATTGAGGGTGGTTACCTGAAGAAGTCCACTTGTACCCCCTAATTACTGCCAGTGTCTTGTCAACAGTCACTCATTTCTCTTAGTTGGTAAAAGGTTCCAGTAGCAGGGGAATCTGCCTTCACTCACACTTCTCTTTCGTTGTTCAGAAATGGCACCTCGTAAGGGCAAGGAGAAGAAGGAAGAGCAGGTCATCAGCTTGGGACCTCAGGTTGCTGAAGGAGAAAATGTGTTCGGCGTCTGCCATATCTTTGCTTCCTTCAACGACACTTTTGTCCACGTGACTGATCTCTCTGGCAAGTGAGTATTGGATGCTGGTCACCCTGCAGTGCCTGGATTGTTTAGGTTTGAAAACAGAAATTAGAGGTCCCACCAAAGTCCTTGAGTTGTAAGATAAGATGATATATGTATGTGACCAGAGCCCACAAGGCTTTGTGTCGTCCTCTGTGATGACTGTGGCAGCTTCTTCATCCTGTAACATTCAAAATACCAGGTTCTGTCCGTCCCTGGAGGCTGGATTGTGGGGAGGGCTCTTTTCTGAACATCATCTCTTGTAGGGAAACCATCTGCCGTGTGACTGGCGGCATGAAGGTGAAGGCAGACAGAGATGAGTCGTCTCCCTACGCGGCTATGCTGGCAGCCCAGGATGTTGCCCAGAGGTGCAAGGAGCTGGGCATCACTGCCCTGCACATCAAGCTGCGTGCCACCGGTGGGAATCGGTACGTTGGAGGGGTGGGCCTGGTGTTCCCAGAGGATGTGTCTGCTCCTAGAATTGTGGCAGATTGCTCCACATCCCTTCTTGGCACTGCCTCAGTTGGGAAGGTGGAGGCACCCTCTGAACTTCACTTTAAACTTGACCCAAGGGGTATCTTTCATTTTGTATGGTGAGTGTCTGGAGCTTGTTCTGAAGGTCTCTTCAGTTGGCTGGAGCTGGGGTGTGGATGGGAAGGTGCTGTCAACCTTGGAGATGTGTCAGTTTGGAATGACTGTGGTTGTGAGTGGTTTGGGTATGGGGACAGGAGGGTGAGTTCTGGTACCTGGATGTTTTGGGATGAGGAAACCAATTTTAACGTTGTCGGTTGTTTGTCAACTGTGCTCAACTTCAGAATTGTTTAGGGGATTGTTGATTCTGACTATCTCCTCCAGGACCAAGACTCCTGGACCTGGTGCCCAGTCAGCCCTGAGAGCTCTGGCCCGATCTGGAATGAAGATCGGCCGCATTGGTGAGTGGTGGAGGAGCTGGATGTGTGTCCTGGGGTGTCTGTGCAGAGCCTTGCCACTTTAAATATCACCTACAACCAAAACCGGCTCTGAGGGTTATTTGGTAAAAGGAGCTTTGTGAAGATTCACCTTTGGGATGTTCTCCTTGGCCTCAGTCAGATAGCACTGATTGAATTTAAACAGATTCTCGAACTGGCCATTGTGTGAGCAGCTGGAGACACCAAGTGTCTATCTGCAGGAGAAACCCCAGCCATGCAGCAGGATGCTGATGCTCCTCTGATGTAACTGTGTGCAGAGCTGTTGTGTCACCAAGAAATCATTTCTCTGTTGGGTCTTTGTGAGGCTGTGACTCAGTGGAGTTCCTCACACTGTTGGAGGGAGAGTACCGACCTCTGTAGAGGAGTCACAGGAGGCAGTGGTGGTGGCTGCTCTGGCAGTTCCATCGAGCACCCTCCATTTCTCTGGAAGTGCTGTGGATGCTCGTTTCTGGTGGGATGGGAGGTGGGGATTTCTGCTTCCTAAGCATTAAATCTCTTGGTACCCAATACCTGGTGAGTTCATAAAGACCTTCATGACCCTGGAATGTCCATTCTGCCTGTGCATGGCTCCTGCAGTGGCTGACCACCGAGGTGCAGCCATGGGAGATTGGAGTGACACGGGTTGGTGGCTGTGCCCGGCTGGTTTCTTGTGGTGCCTCTGGAAGGTAACTGTGTTTTGGGTTTTCTCCCTGCAGAGGATGTCACACCCATCCCCTCTGACAGCACTCGCAGAAAGGGTGGTCGCCGTGGACGTCGTCTGTGAGGAACGTTGCACCTTTGGTTATTAAAGCTCTCTTTTAAACCTCTTCTCAGCTCTTTTCTTACTGAGGTGTGCTCAGGTGGTGAGGGCTTTGCTTTAGTGACATCCATGAGTGACACGTGCTCTGAAGCTGGGCTCCTGGTTTGGGTGGCTGTTGGTGCTACTGCAGAAGGACTTTGAAAATACACAGGAAAGGCTTCCGAAAGCACTGGAGCTACAGCTCCCTCAGCTCTGATCAGCTGTTTTAGACTTCCAGAGGTATTTAAGAAAAATGACTCCTCACTTCATGGTCACACCCTGCTTCCTTGTGCTGTTTACCCTCCATGGGGTGTGCTGCCATCACCTGGAATAAATGCCAGTGGTCTCTTCCTGGCTCTAGGTGTTGAAATTGTTCCTGTTCCAGTCACTTCCTTGGCTGAAACAGGATTTTACAATCTCAGAATGCTTTGGGATGGAAGGGACCTTTAAAGGTTCACCTCTCTCCTGTGCTGAGGACCCCAGTGGGTTCAGCACTGCATGGGGGGGGTCTCACCAGAGCAGAGGGACAGAATCCCATTCCTTGACCTGTTGCCCACACTGCTGGAGATACAGCCCGGGATGCTGTTGGCCTCTGAGTAGGCTGTTGGGCTGTGAGTACATGTTGCTGGCTTTTCACCCACCAGCACCCCCAGGTCCTTTTCCACAGGGCTGCTCTCAATCCCTTCTTTCCCAGCCTGTGTTGATACTGGTGATTGCTCTGACCCAGGTACAGGACCTTGCGCTTGGACTTGTTGAACGTGGGGTTCCCACATGCCCACTTCTCCAGCGTGTCCTGGTCCCTCTGGATGGATCCCATCTCTCAGCTGTGGATTTCCCATTTCCACAGCTGCCCTTAAAAGCAGTGGGGCTGAACCAGCCTGGCCTAGGGCTGCTGTGCTCTGCAGCCCAAGGGAGATGAAGCTGAGCAGGAAACATCTCAAACCACACCCAAAGAGGCGAGAGGGGTCTGTGAAAGCTGTAGCACAGCAAAACTCGTGTGTTGGGCTTTGTGTTCCTGTAGAGCTCTCCTAAAATGAGCCCTGTGAGGTAGCCATGTTAATGTCACCTGGGACAGAGTAACACACCCCAGAACTGCAGCAGCTTTCACTGTATAGAGAGGATATGAAATGAAAACCAGGAGGGCTGTCAGCAGCTCATCCCACCTCACCTCCCTGCCCCATTCCCTCAGTCAGCTCCAGGTTGTCTGAGCCACGGCTGGTTTTATGTTGTTGGCACCTTCTCCATGCAGAGTTCCAGGAACACTTGAAGGACAGGAAAGCAGTGATTTGAACAGCAAATAGCTCACTTCTAGGGCAGTAAGGGAACAAACAGCAAATAGCTCACTTCTAGGGCGGTAAGGGAATGGACAGCAAATAGCTCACTTCTAAGGCAGTAAGGGAAGTTCAGAGTTTTCCATGGCCACATTTAAACCTACAAATAACACACTCTGGCTGCGCTGAGGGAAATGCTGGTGTAGGAACATCTGTTTGGGCAGAAGCTTTTCCACAGAAAGGGGAAGTCACGAATTAAGTAACAGTTTGCAGAAAACCCAGCAGCAGTTTGCTTGCTTGCAGCCAGATTTCTTTTCGACAGCAAGGACACCTCCAAGAGATCATGACTCACTTTGAAACCGCAAGTATCCAAGTACAGCTTAGCACAGGAGAGACATGGGCCTGCTGGAGTGGAGCCAGGGGAGGCCACAACAATGGTCTGAGAGTGGAACCCCTCTGCTGGGAGACCAGGCTGAGAGAATTGGGGTGTTCAGCCTGGAGAGAAGAAGGCTCCAGGGAGATCTTGCTGTGGCCTTTTAGTACTTAAAGGAGTCCTATAAGAAACATTAGGACAATCTTTATCAGGGCCTGTTATGACAGGACAAGGGGTGATGGTTTTAAACTAAATGTGAAATTTAGACTAGAGAGAAGGAAGACATTTTTTACACTGAGGGTGGTGAGAGCCTGGCCCAGGTTGCCCAGGGAGATGGTTGATCCCCACGCCTTGAAACATTCCAGGTGAGGTTGGATGGGGCTCTCAGCAACCTGCTCTAGTTGCAGATGTCCCTGCTCAGTGCAGGGGTGTTGGACTGAGGGGCATCTCATTTAAAGGAGATGACTTTTAAATGTCTTTTCAAACTCAAACCATTCTATGGAATGGGAAGGTGTCTGCTTGGCACCACTCTGNTGTGAGGTAGCCATGTTAATGTCACCTGGGACAGAGTAACACACCCCAGAACTGCAGCAGCTTTCACTGTATAGAGAGGATATGAAATGAAAACCAGGAGGGCTGTCAGCAGCTCATCCCACCTCACCTCCCTGCCCCATTCCCTCAGTCAGCTCCAGGTTGTCTGAGCCACGGCTGGTTTTATGTTGTTGGCACCTTCTCCATGCAGAGTTCCAGGAACACTTGAAGGACAGGAAAGCAGTGATTTGAACAGCAAATAGCTCACTTCTAGGGCAGTAAGGGAACAAACAGCAAATAGCTCACTTCTAGGGCAGTAAGGGAATGGACAGCAAATAGCTCACTTCTAAGGCAGTAAGGGAAGTTCAGAGTTTTCCATGGCCACATTTAAACCTACAAATAACACACTCTGGCTGCGCTGAGGGAAATGCTGGTGTAGGAACATCTGTTTGGGCAGAAGC
This sequence comes from Brachypteracias leptosomus, assembly GCA_013401335.1. NCBI lineage: Eukaryota > Metazoa > Chordata > Aves > Coraciiformes > Brachypteraciidae > Brachypteracias > Brachypteracias leptosomus. Next base: position 535,055 of record VYZX01027704.1, on the reverse strand, counting down.
TTTTCCACAGAAAGGGGAAGTCACGAATTAAGTAACAGTTTGCAGAAAACCCAGCAGCAGTTTGCTTGCTTGCAGCCAGATTTCTTTTCGACAGCAAGGACACCTCCAAGAGATCATGACTCACTTTGAAACCGCAAGTATCCAAGTACAGCTTAGCACAGGAGAGACATGGGCCTGCTGGAGTGGAGCCAGGGGAGGCCACAACAATGGTCTGAGAGTGGAACCCCTCTGCTGGGAGACCAGGCTGAGAGAATTGGGGTGTTCAGCCTGGAGAGAAGAAGGCTCCAGGGAGATCTTGCTGTGGCCTTTTAGTACTTAAAGGAGTCCTATAAGAAACATTAGGACAATCTTTATCAGGGCCTGTTATGACAGGACAAGGGGTGATGGTTTTAAACTAAATGTGAAATTTAGACTAGAGAGAAGGAAGACATTTTTTACACTGAGGGTGGTGAGAGCCTGGCCCAGGTTGCCCAGAGAGATGGTTGATCCCCACGCCTTGAAACATTCCAGGTGAGGTTGGATGGGGCTCTCAGCAACCTGCTCTAGTTGCAGATGTCCCTGCTCAGTGCAGGGGTGTTGGACTGAGGGGCATCTCATTTAAAGGAGATGACTTTTAAATGTCTTTTCAAACTCAAACCATTCTATGGAATGGGAAGGTGTCTGCTTGGCACCACTCTGAGGACACAAGAAGCAATTTTTCATTTGTATGCTGGTTCCCTTGACGTAGTAGGATCAGGCCAACCTCTGGACAGCACAGACCTGGCTGACACCTGGTGAACCTTGTGATAGCATAGACCTTGCTCTGCTCTGGAGGGGAGGTTGCTGAAGCACCAGCTGGGACCTTCATGCCTAACCTGAGGCAGGAGGAACTCAGACCTAGTGCCCTACTTGGTATATCCTCCCTTGGGGAGGCTTTCTGGGGCTTGTACAGGTGGCAGGAGCTTTGCCCATTACAGGAATGTGGATTTGCTTTATTAGCCCTTAATTTTTGTCAGCAGGACCTCTGCTGGGTGCTGGGCTGACCCTGTTGCAAGCCCAGCCCATGCCACTTGCCCTTGCCATACTGTGCCATGGGCAAGGTGTTCCTTGGGTTCACTGCACAATAAATGGCAAAACTTGCTTTTATTTCTTAGTGACGTCTTTGAAACAACTTCCCGTGTGGGTGTGAAACCCCCTAAGGGGAGCAATAGTGAACGAGGAAGAGAAACCGGAGAGCCAGACGGGTCCCTGTGCAGAGCAGGCTGCCCAGCACATCCTGGGGCAGTCTGGATGGAGAAGGTCTCCTGGCTGAGCAGCATGGATGGGTTCCATGGCTTCTACCAGCTCCTACCCCTACCCAGCTGGCATGTCTTGTGTGGTTCAGTGAAGACCTGCATCACCTGCAACCCCCTGCAGCGGGGTGACAGCTCCCTGGCTGCCTGGGTGGGTAGGGGACACATGTGGCTGCCCACCCCACGTCTCCCCAGCAGGGATGCTCATCCTGCTGAGTGCATGGGGCTTCTCGGGGGGCTGCAGTGCATCTCCAGCCCCACAAAGTCCCCAGAGATGGGTCAACATTCTCTGGCGAGCCCTGTGGCTCAGCTGTTCTCCTTGGGTTCACCCAGGGTCGAGCCTCAGCTGCTGAGAGCATCATCTCACGGGCAGTGAGAATGTGGGTTTGTTCACCAAACATCAGCCTGTGCAGGGTCTGCTGGCTGAGGGCTGGTGATGAATGGCCTCACGTAAATGCCCCTGGCGTTATTTTCACTTCCCTGCTTAAATAATTGCTCTGCCGGCTTGGGTCGAGGCCCACAGGCTATGGGCAAGTCTGAGCCAAGTCTTGAAACTGCTCCTTGCTCCAGATGGTTTCTTTTTTTCCCCCAAAAAAGGCAGCTGGTTCCCCAGCCCCTGGTAATGGTGCTCGTCAAGTTTTTCATGGGCAGCACAAAATAGGAAGCCTGGGGAGTGACAGGGTGGTGATGAGCTGTGCTGGGTCCTGGTGCCAGCCTCAGGCTATGGCAGAAAGAGAGGGGGTAAGGCTGAAAGCTGCTCCCTGTGAAGCTCCACATCTGCCCAGGAAAATCAGTTTACAGACAAACCCCTTTAGATGCTACAGCCCTGCATGGTGTGTGTGTGGGAAGTACTGAAGGAGTTGGACTCAGTCATCTTAAAGGTCTTTTCCAGCCTAAACGATTCCATGATCTCAAGTTAATGGAAATGTCTGTGCCCAGCGAGGGCGGATTTGGTGCTGGCAGTTCCAGCTGAGCTGGGGGCTGGGGGCTCAGCCTGTCCCCGGGGAACAGGGATCTTCCCCCACCCCCAGCTCATCGCCTGCGTTTGTGGTTTGCAGAGTCGGGCCCAGCTCCCTGAAATGGCTGAGGAGTTCCTGCTCAGACTTTCCTCAGTTCCCCTTCGATGGTCTCGGAATGTGGCTGGAGCGTGGCCCCAGGGCAGGGGTACTGCAGCCCCTGTATCCCTGCAGCCCCCCAGTGCTCACCCTGGGCTGTGGGACAAAATATTTATGGAGGGGTTTTATGTGCTTCCCCCCTGCTTTTTTTTCCCTGCTTTTTTCTAATCACCCTGGATGGTTTCTGGATGCAGCATCACCTAAAAAGCAGCAGTTACGTTGTCTTCAAAACAGGCTCCAGGGAGGAATGCAGGTGGGGGCAGGACCTGGGGATGTGGCTTGGGGTGAGGCTGACACCCTTGGGTGGGGGTCTGTGCACCCCTGGGGCTTTCCTGGCTGGGTCACATCAGCCTGGGGACTGGACCGTGCTCAGCACCAAAACCCTTCCCCTGTGCAGGGGCTGAGATCTCCCACACTGGAAGCTGGAGCGTTGTCCTACCAGAGCCTGCCTCTCCTCCAGAAACAGCACCTGCCAGGAGACTCTGCCCCGTTCCTTAGAAATGCTTTTAGATTACTCCTTGAGGATCCTTCCTTGCCAGTGGGATGGCTCCAGGACTGACCTGGGAGAAGGGATAGAGTCACTGAAGAAATCTTGTTGGCCCATCTTCACCACTTTGTGGTCTTTGGTCTGTGTGTGGTGAGGTTTGCCCGGTAACCACTGATGCCAGCACCGATCGCTTCTAATTTCACACTCGAAGTTTCACTTTTGGCTGAACCGTGGCCAAGCTTGTGCTGGGTGGTGCCGCTGGAGCCAGCTCGGCGCTGGGCCCACCAAGGTCAAGCCCCACGGCACTGTGCTGGCACTGGGGACGTGTTACCCCCCTGGACTGCCCTGAGTCCTTCTGTGAAATCACCTGAAATCAGCACTGTGGGGGTGGGTGGCTGTTCTAGCCCATGTAGCACTAGCAGGGCTGGGGGGTGGGCTGGGGACCCACGGCACCCCACTCCCATGGGTGTTCTGGGAGGTCACCCACCTTGAGGGACTGTTTCTCCTCTCTTGGGTTTGGGGCTTCAGCCCCACACAGCAGGCAGGGCGAGGGGGGTGCTGAAAGAGGAAGAGGGGCTTGAAAACATGTGCTGGTCTTTGAATCGTTACCCCCTCAGCCCAAGAAGTGTTAGCCAAGAACCCCCACCCAGGAGGGGTCCCAAGTGACCCTCGAGGAGGGATCTGGGCCAAAGTGCAGCTTTCCCTTGGCAATAAAGGTGAGTGAGGAGGGGTGTACCCTGGTGGCATGTCCCCATGGGGAGGGTCCTGCTCAGCCTTTGGTGTGGGGAGTCCTCCTCATGGCATCCCACACTCTGTATCCCACCCTCTGTGTCCCACATTGGCATCCCACCTCTTTCCTCACACGTTGCCTCCCCCATCCCACCTCCACCTCCCACCTCCTGCCCCCCCCATATCCCACCTCCTGCCCCCTCATATCCCACCTTCTGCCCCTCCAGATCCCCGAGGTCCATGGCACCAGGTGTGACTGGGCTGGGAGCCCTGGCCTGCCCATGGCCATGCGGTGGGAAGAGATGCCCCACACAGTGACCACCAGCGGGCATGGCCAGATCCGGCACTATTTCTACACTGGAAACCTGCTGAGCACTGGTTTGCCTGGCAACAGGTGATGCATGTGTCGGCAGCCAATGGGGCTTTTTTTTTGGTCCCCCCCCCGGGTGTCAAGACAGGGTGGGGGCCTGGGGGGTATTTCCAGCGGTGGGACTCGGGGCGTTCATTGCTGATTGGGGTGCCGAGAGCGGAGCCATGGCCGAGGAGCAGCGGGACCTCATCTCCGACCGTGGCAGCGGCGTGGTCAATGTTGGGAACACTCAGAGGTGCTGCTGCTGGGGACATGGGGATGGGGGTCATGGGGAGTCTGAGGTCCAGGGGGCATGGGGAGGGCAAAGCGGGCACAATGGGGAGGTGGGGCAGAGGGTTAATTGTGCGGCTGTGGGGTGGAAGGGGATACAGTTGGACAGAGGGGGCACAGAGAGACTGTGGGGCAGAAGATGGGGGTCACACAATGGCTATGGGGCACTGTGGAGCCAAGAGGATGACGGTGTAGAGATGGGGCGGAAGGGGATGATGACGTAGCAATGGGGTGGAAGGGGCTGGAGCATGGCTATGGGGCAGGTAGGGTCACAGGGCAGCTGTGGGGTGGGGGGAAACAGGGTGGTTGTGGGATTGAGAGGGGTCACAGTATCTCTGGAGTGGATGGGACATGGTGTGGCTTTGGGGTGGGCAGATTCACAGGGTGGCTGTGGGTCAGATAGGGGCACGGCACGTCTGTGGGGCAGGCAGGTCCAAGTCATGGTGGACAGGAACAACATGGCTGTGGGGCAGGCTCCAGGGATGGCTGTGGGGTGGGCAGGGGCACAGCACGGCTATGGGGCAGTGACGTGGCTGTGGGACAGGCGGGGCAGAAGATGGCTACTGGGCAAGCAGGGACACAGCGTAGACCCAGAGCCCGGCCAACTCTGTGGGACCACCCCCATGTCCCGACCACCCCCATGCCCCAATCAGCCCCACCTCCCAACCCCCTTGGGGGCCCCCCCAAGACTTCCAGCCAATCAGAAGCCCCGGGGCTCTGACATCATCAGTCACCAGGCAGACATTTGGGCAGCATGTCCCAGCTCCGGACTTCGCGGGCGGCAGCAGTGGCAGCACCCATGGGTGCCCCCACCTCGTCGGGCAGTGGCTCCCTGGGGTGCCGCTGCACCCCGGTTACCCCAGCGGGGCAGGATTTGGCCCAGGGAGGCCTTGGCAGTGTGATGGGCAGCCAAATGGCTCTGGGCTTTGCCTTTCCTTGGCACCCGAGTGGGACAGCAGCACTGTGACACCCACCCACCCAGCCTGTGGTGCCCCACACCTTCGGGGTTTGCACAAAATTTTTTAAATGAAGCACAGTCCAGCATCCCATGGGATATATCCTCTGTCCCTGGGACCAGCAAGGCTTCAGGTGGCTTCATCATCCCACAAAAGGCAATGCCCAGAGCAACGCCGTGCCCCAAAATCCCCTGGCAGTGCCCAGCCCCCATGTCCCCACATGCTCCTCCGGTACCCTCCCATGCCTCCCCCCCCCTGCATCTACAGAGGGTTTCGGTTCCCCCAGGGCTGAGGATTGACCTTCATGCTGAGGTTTCACTTCTGCACAGCGCGATGGGGGAGTTTACATTTGGCTGGCTGCAAACCCCTTGGGAAGGGGGGGCTGGGGCTGTGCGGGGGGAGATGTGGGCTGCTGCAGGAGGGGGTTTTGGGGGTAGGAGGACATCTCCTGCTGCCAGGGGCTGGGGCTGAGCTCCCTCTCCATGTCCTGCAGGTTTGCTTTGGGCCGCAAAGCCGCCTTCTCCACGCTCTCCATCCTGGTGGCCCTGCTGATCGTCGGCCAGGCTGTCACCATCTACTTCATGTACCAGCAGAGCGGGAAGATCGACAAGCTGACCAAGACCTCCCAGACCCTGCAGCTGGAGGCACTGCAGAGGAAGCTGCCTGCCAGTCAGTAGCCCCATGGGCACCAATGTGGTGGGGGTGTCCAGGGACAGGGGACAAGTCCCCCCCCGGACCACCCAACCCAGCACCCCTCATGCTGTTCCTTCCTCGGCAGGTGCTAAGCCAGTGAGCAAGATGAAGATGGCCATGGTGAACACGCCCCTGACCATGAGGGTCCTGCCTCTTGCCCCCTCTGTGGACAGTGTGGTAAGGGATGCCCACTGCTGCTTGGCACTGGCCGGTGTCCCCTGCCCCTGGGGCCTGCTGCCAGCCCTCGTGCTCACACTGCCCCTTTGTCTTTTCTCTCCAGGACATGCTTCCCCCCATGTCTCCTCCCAGCAACAAAACCGAGGACCAAGTGAAGCACCTGCTGCTGGTAAGGTCCCTCACTCCCCCACCAACCCCGTAGCTGCCCCCTGCACTGGGTGAGATGATCGGACTCTGCTCCCATCTCTCTGTCTCTTGTCTGAATCTGGGGTGTCTCGGGGTGCTCAGAGCTGGTGGGAGCTCCTGGCCTCCTGCAATGTCCATCTGGCTGTTATAAGCAGAGCTTCAGCCCCCTACCTCATTTTTCTTTGCACTATCTCACCATGGTGGTCACTCTACAGCAAGCAGATCCCAGGAAGATGTTCCCAGAGATGAAGGACAATCTGATGGACAGCCTGAAGAACCTGAAGAAAACCATGACTGATGTGGATTGGAAGGTCAGTGCTTGCTGCCATCCTTTTCTTCCCCTTCCAGGAGCACCCCACTTTAGGAGGAACTGGGTTGTCCTCACCTAGAAAAACAAAGTTCCACTTGAGCCAGGCTTGGGTTACTCCTTCCCCAAGCAAGGAGGTGGTGTACACAACCTTCCTTGGCCCAAGCTGGAGCTCGTGGCACAGCTCCCTCGTGGTGCACTCCTTCATGGCAGTTAACATGCTGATTCCCCTGTTGCAGTCCTTTGAATCCTGGATGCACAAGTGGCTGCTGTTCGAGATGGCCAAGAACTCCAAGCCAGAGGAGCCCAAGGCGATCCCAGCAGTGAAAGGTATCAGGGGTGGGGGCTGCTGAGCTGGGGAGGGATCAGAACTGGTCTTTTGGGAGCAATGACCCTCCAGGAGGTGCCAGCACGGGGCTAACCCACCCTCCATTCCTCCAACCAGTCACAGATCTCTTTGTCCCACGGTTGGTGGCCTTTAGGCTGTCACAGAGCCACTGCCTGCAGGCATTTGGGATGAGTGGGTCTGAAAAGCTGGAGCACCGCACAGAACCCTCAGTCCTTGGCCAGCCCCAGAGCTTTTAATTTTAACTTATCTGCTTCTGGATGAAAAGCTCCAGCCAAGGCTGCCCGGGGGGCTCACGGTGTCTCCCCTTTATTTTTATTGCCCCTAGTGCAAACTAAGTGCCAGGCGGAGGCCAATTTTGGGGGTGTCCACCTGGGTCGGTTCCGGCCGCAGTGTGATGAGAACGGCGACTACCTGCCCAAGCAGTGCCACGCTGCCACGGGCTACTGCTGGTGCTCCTACAAAAATGGCACCAGGATTGAGGGCACCGCCACCCGGGGAAAGCTGGACTGCCCCCCTGGTAGGTCACTGGGATGGGCAGCGAGCATGGGTGCTGCCCCCCGTTCTGTTTGTGGTTAGGGGGGAGAATGGACAGGAGGGTGCCCAAGCTGCAGGAAACCTCCTCACCCCTCTTTAGTGCCAGCATGCTAAGGCTGGAGGGGACCCTAAAACCCACAGCCCTTCAGTATCTGCAGCTAGAGCAGAGGCATGTGGCCAAGGTTTTCCCCAAGCCCCCCTTGTGCTGGGGATATGGGGGTGTGCAGGATCTTCCTCGCTACCTTCAGAGAGGTGGAGGCAATGGGGCAGCCCCAGGAGCTCAGCACCCACATCCTGCCCTCCCTCCACAGATGCTGCCACCGCCGTGGAGCCAGATATGATCTTCTCCGGGGTGGACGTGCTCAGTCTGGGCGCAGAGAAAGGTGAGAGGCCAAGCACAGCAGTGGGACCAGAAAGGGAAAAGCCCTGGGGGCTGGGGCAGAGGAGGTGGGGGGCTAGGGGGGTACAGCTCCACCCCCAAGAGCCAGGGCAGCACCAAAGCACTGCTGGGGAGGTGGAGGTAGTGGTGGAGACACGTGGGGAGCTTCTGGAGCCATCTCACTGACTCCCCCCTCTTTCCCCTGTAGCAACAGAATAGAAGAGGATGCCGGCGGACGCCTCTCCCCTCTTCAGCATTCCAGCTCCATGTTTTATGGTTTTTGCTCTATTTCACTGCTTTCCCAAGGCAATTAACAGCAGGCACTCCTGGGCCCCCCTGCACACCCCTGCCTGCGACCCTTCCCCTGCTGCAAGGCACCCAATGGGGCTGAGCTGCCGCCAGGATCAGTAGAGAGCTGAAGTGTCCCTGCAGTGGGGGGGTAAAGCAGGCTGGAAAATTATTTCAGCCATGTCAGACTCATCAATCCTGTTCCCTTTTGCTCCCCAGCACCCCGCAGCACCCAGGCAACCGCAGTCACAGAGCTCACCCCTGCTGAGGAACAAGCCACTAATGCTTGCTTACAATGAATGAACATTAAAAGCAGCAAAACAACCTCCACCAGCTTCTTCACTGACCCTGTAGGTTGAAGCCATGTTAGACTACGAGTAAAGGGTTTTCCCCATGGAGTGCTCAGTTCTGTAGATAAATGTCCACTTGCAGCTTTTGCCTTCAGGCTGGAGAGCAGCCGCAGTAGTGGGTAAAATGGGCAGAGGGCTTCTCATTTTTCTCAATGTATCTGATAGTTCCTTTATAAATAACCTCACAAGCTAATGATTTCAAATAAACTTTTGAATAAGAAAGTCTTGGAAGCAACTCTAGCAGGGCAGCGCTTGCAGTCTGCAACTCTCCTAGGTTAAAAATAAATGAACCTTAAGGGAAAGAAGGAAAAAGAAAAATCTCTGCAGACACTTGGACACCTCTGTGCCTGTCCAGGATTGTACGTGTTCCTTGCCCCATTCCTGGCCCATCACTTGTTCCATCTCCCCAGCACTCTGGGGTCCCCCCTGCATGGCCCCAGAGGCTGAAGTCACAGCATGGGGGGGGAGGAGGAGGAGAGCAGCCCCCTGTGAGGGTGGCACAGAAGAGCTCTGCCCTCCTCTCAGAGCCTGGAGCCAGGCAGCAAAGTGTGGGAGGGAGCAGCACGGTTCAAAGCTGAGCAGTAGTGTCTGCTTGTCCTTGGGGAGAAAGCAATTCTTCCCCAGGGGCTGAAGCAGGGCCTGGGACTCTGGGTGGATGCTGAGGGCCTCCTCTTCTATTCTCCTCCAGAGATGGCCAAGCCCTGCCCTGGCCTCAGCTCCAGCACCTGCCGGGCCCAGCCTTGGTCACCTCCCTTCCCTTTGAAAGCAGCTGAAGCAAAATCTCACTGTTCTCTTATTTATTTATTTTGTATTCCATAAAAAAGACCCACAAAAAAATGACGCCGCCTTGGCCGAGAACAGCTGCTGGACACAGCTATTCAGTGCAACTCCAGGGACCCAAAAATCACTGCTGTCAGTGTTAGAATAAAAAGTAAACCCAAGGGCTCTCTTCTGTAGTAGCAAAAGGACTGACACCACATATCACAGAAGGGGAGGGGGGGGACACCAAAACCAACAAAAAGGTAAAAGTTTCTCTTCAAAAATATAGCTCTGTGAGGAGAAAGAGAAAAGAGAAGGCTGGGTGCCAACTAGGAGGAAAGCAGTTTATACAAGCTGGCTCCTCTCTGGTCAACCTGCCTCCTTCAGTTCAGTTCTTGTGCAACAGGCGAGCCGCGGGGAGGGGCAACGAGCAGGTCTCTGGGCCCCAGCAGGGCAGGAGGAGGCAGGAGGTTACACTGCTCTGCTCTAAAAGTCACAGTTAAAAGAAGTTATAAATTATTATTTAGAAAAAGGTTGGAATTCTCCTGATGAGCTTCCTTTTCCTCTCTTCTGTTTGATCTTCACCCATAAATCCTTAATCACAGGGATGCGGTACCTTTGGGGAAAGGAGTTAAAAGAGTTAGGGGTGGGGAGGAGGAGAACAGCCCAGCAGAGCCAAGGCAGAGTCATCTGGTCCACTTCCAGGTGGCTACATCATCACCATCTGAGTCAGATTACTTTTCCAAGCTCCCTGTGGTCAGCAGGGACAGACAGACACTGCCAGAGGTCGCTTATCTCTGCTGATGACAGAGGACAGCAACGTCCAGGCTGGACATCCAGTTCTCAGCAGCTAAAGAGTTGAGGTCAAACAGATCCAGAGGAGCCAGCACACTGTCCTGACACCGCTCCACTCCCTGGCCCTCTAACCTAAGGCCAGTCTGACCCAGTGGGCACTCAGAGGGCACTCAGAGGGCACACTGTCTTCCCAAGACTTCCCAGGAGGACTGAACTTGGCCAACGATACCGCCGCTCAGAGGCACCAACTGACAGTCCCCACAGGCCATGTACCTTCTCACAATCCTTCAGGCTCAGATGTTTTCTTCTTCTAAAAAGAGAAAGGGTGAAGAATAAATCAGTATCATCTGCACCACAATCATGAAGGACCCAGCAAAGCCACAAGCCACAGAAGCTTCTTGGCTACCATCTCTAGAGGGACCCAGCCATCACAAGAACATCCCATGGTCTCCCTCTGCCCACTTCCCAGCCCTCAGCATGGGATGCAGTAGCCTGACAAGCCCTCAGGAGTTCCAGTTTCTGCTGAGAACAACTCAATGAACAGAAAGCTGAAGAAAAGCACTTACTCCTTGGGCAGGTTCTCTGCCACCAAAAGGATCCCTGGGCGTGACCCTTCCAGGGAAAGGGATCTCTCCTGGGAGAGCAATAAAGGAACAAGCCCTTATTTGAGCCATCCCAATCCCAACCAAAGGTCAGTGTCTCAAGACTAGCCACACTTAAGTGCTGGTGGTACAGAGGAGGCTGCAACGCTGGGCCACGGCTCTGTTCCTCTGTTCCAGCCTGGTGTGCTGCAGGAATGAGCATCAAAACTGTGGTTCAGAACAGCTCTGCCCATGGTACCCCCATCCCAGGGTCTTGCACATACCTTCTTCTTCTTCTTGTGAACCTCAGCAGAGCCATCTCCTACAGGCTCCCCTTCCGAAGACACCTTTTTGCTCTTCTTCTTTTCTTTTCCAGCCTTTTTTTCTGGGAGAGGAAAAGAGAAATCAACTAAGAGAGGGACTCTGGTGTTGCGAGCCTCTGAGATGGAGCACAGAGTGGCAGGAGCATCTCCAGTAAGTTTTTGATCACATCTGAACCTGAGCAAGCTTTCCAGAGCAGTAAATGGGTGAGGGCAGAGAACTCCTACAAGGCAGCTGCATCCAGAGCTGTTTCTCCAGCACCTCTGAGCCGGAGCTGTTTGATCCCACCGCCCACACACACATTTGGGCAGCATTACATAGGATCCCCTTCTGTCCACCTCCTGCTGCCCACCCACTCCACTGCTTCAGTGCTGGAGTAGCTGGGCACATGCCTGACATGAGAGCAAGGGGAGCCACTGACAGAGGATGGACACAAGGTTCAGCTCAGCACAACTGCTCCAAGAGGCTCCAGTTCATCCCTGTGCACACAAGGGCTGATGAACAAACCTGTCTCCTCCAAAATGAAGGGCTGCATCCCTGTAGAACAGAAACCCCAGGAGATCTGGCCCACACATTCCATCTCCCTTTTTTTTTTTTCAAATAAATGAAAAAAGCCTACAAGGTCCAGCACAGAACCAGCTCTGATTTGCAAATACAGTCTGAATTGTGAAGAAAAAAAATTGCCTTTGCATTAGGGCAGCAAACAGAACGTTACAGAGAAGAGGGGCAGGAAATACTCCTAATTGGGACCAAGGAGCAGGAGGCTGGTACCACCCTCCTCTTTCTCCAGGGGTTTAAAAGCAGCAACAGCTGCGAGTCAAACCTCTGGAAGGAGCTGCTCACCACACTGTAACACAGACACTGATCAGGCAGGGTCAGGAAGAGGCACTGGGATGGCAGTGGCTGACACGGAGCTGACAGCACAGATTTCAAGGCTGACCTGTTCCAGAGAGGCTGGCAGCAAGGGGCTGTGCTCAGGGAGCTCCAACACAAAGCCCTGTGCATGCGAACACTGGGCTTCCTCTGCCATGCCCACAGCGTGCCAGGGACCTTCTGGTCATCCCCAGCCACATTTCAGCTTAGCTCTCTGCCAGCACAGGTTCTGTTTGCCACAGGGCAGCCAGGTGGGTTGGCAGAGCCACCCTGCCCTGCAGACACCGAGCAGGGTACAGCCCTCGTGGCTTACAGCTAGTGAGAACTCTCCCAAGCCCAGCACAGGCAGGCCAGCCATGCAAGGGGGGCAAAGAGGCCTCAGGAGGTTCAATGCGGACTCACCTCAACCCTTTGCCAGCCCTCAGCTAGACAGCTGCTTCCAGACAGGATAAAGGCCAGGAAAGGAGCAAGCCCTGAAGGGACAGGTCATGCCTTGCTCTGCAAGCAGCAAGGATCAGTGTGAGTATTAACGTGGTTGCTGCTGTGCTGGACACAGGAGAGGGGTGGGAGAGCCCAGCCTGCTGTCTGCAACAGGACCTGGGGCTCAGACTGCAGAAAAACACTGAAGTGGGGTGTTAAAAATCTGGCTTTGGGTCAGCCAAGAGGGAAGTAGCCAAGCAGGAAGGTAACAGGAACCTGAGTGCTGCCTGCAAGGCCCCGCACCAGAGACTGAACGTGCACCAGCTGCAAGAACCTATTGCAAATGGAGCCCCAAGTGAGGGATGCTTACTTTTAGCTGTTTTTTTCTTTTCCTTGCTGCCTGGCGGCTTCTCTGTGTCACCAGCTGCTTTCTTCTTTTTCTTTTTGGGTGCTTCTTCGTTAGCTTGCCCTTTCCGCTTCTTCTCCTTGGGCTGCCCCACAGCCCCATCCTCTGCTGGCAGCTTCCGCTTCTGAGACGTCTTCTGCTTCTTGTTCTCTTTGTCTTTGCTCTTGGATGTTTTCACAGCCTTGTCTGCTGTGGAGGACGGTTTCTTCTTTTCCTTCTTCTCTTTTTTCTCCTTTTTCTTCTTCTTTTTCACTTCCAGCCCTTCCAGTGTTGGCGCTGCAGGAGCTTTGGCAGCAGCGGTGACCTCCGTTCCACCCCCCATGTTTGACTCTTCTGATTGTGGGATGGACAATGGTGCCTGTGATACTGGGGTCACTTGTGCCCCCTTTGCCACATCATTCTCTTTCACAGCCAGGGATTTCTTGAGTGAGGAAGGTTTGAGGCTGGCATGATCTGGCTCCGTTTTTCCTGCCACCTTCTCTTTGTTGGAGGCTCCTGGGGCTTCCTGCCTTGGAGGAGGGTTGTTTTCTACAGAAACAATAACAAGAGAGAAGATAACTCAGGGACCATTCATTACATAGACCACAGAGTCACTGGAGGATAGAAATATGTGTTTGAAGAGCAGCATTCAGTTGTCCCCCAAAAGCAAAACCTGCTGGCCATCCCACCTACAGCAGAGCCAGAGGAAGGTGCCTCAGCCCGAGATAAAGTATCTGGTGAGGGAAGCAGGTGACAACAGCCACCACAGCTTTGGCTGTTCAGCTAGAGGAAACTGTAGCACAAGATGGGTGAGCATAGACTGTGCTGTCCTTCCATAGGACACCACCCCCTGCATGTCAGGGGCTTCCCAAGGTGGAGGGGGTATCCACACACACAGCCCATCCCTCAGCACTTGGACCTTCTTGAACCTATACCTAGTTCTGACCTCCTCAACAGACAGCCTTGGCACAACTTAACGATGTGCCCAAGAGGCCAACAGACCCATCTGGGCCTCCAGAGCTCACAGCCAGGACACAGCTCATCTGAAGGTGCCAGGGTCACACCAGAGCAGAGGCAGCTTCCAGCTCTGAGCTTTACAATTTGGCAACAACCCAGGGCCACGAGGAAATGGCAGGACATGCTGTTTCTACAAAGGTCTTCTCACTTGCCTCCTCTCCTCTGCCCCCCAGACATGCTACAGAGCCCAGAAAGACCAAGGGGAGGCTTGAATGCCAGCACTGTACCACAGGTGTTTCTTCAGCCAGTGTTTAAACCTTCCGTAGATGCCACCACTGCCAGAGCACACCAACACAGTGTGCACCAGTTTCAGGGAGAGCCCTACCTGCTTCCATTAACTGCATTAATTACTGCAGTTAAAGCAGAACATGGAAGAGGCAAAGGCAGAGGGATGTGGTGTGCAGGGGAAGCCAGCAGACGGCAGCAGCACTCCACACTGCTGGGCTCTGCGGTGGAGACACACTGGGAACAGGGCCCCATCCCAGCATCACCTTCCCGTGCCAGCACAGCTTTGCTCCGGGGCCAGGATTCCCCACCCTGCCAAAGGAGACCCACCTGCTTTGTGGTTTGCAGCCACCTGGTCGATGTCTGTGTCGGAGTCGCTGCTGTCGCTGCTGGAGCTGTTGTCTGGGGCTGTGCTCACAGAGGGCTTGGCGAGGGAGTTTGCAGCAGCCACGGCTGCTTTCCCCTGCCCTGCTTTGCCTGCAGGCTGGGTGGGAACCATCTTTGGTGCTTGGGGTGCTGCTGGAGCCTTGGAGAGGCCCAGGTAGCCTGTGAGGAGGGACTGAAACAGCACAGACATGCTGAGGAGTCACAGCGGGGCAGCCCCCCCCACACCCAGACATGCAGACCAGCCTCTGCTGCTATTGCCCCCATACTCCAAGTGCAGGGCCCACCTTTGGCCACCCACAGGGTGACCCTGCACTGCTCAGCCAGCCCTGCCAGGTGAGGGGGCCAGTGCTGACTGAGCTGACAGCAGCAAGAGCTGATGGCGAGAGGTTCTCCTCTTTGTTCTCGCCCAGTAAAGCGGGCTTGGGGGAGGCTCCTGGCCCTCAGCAAGCACCCATGCACAGCTAATGCACTGCAGATGTGCTGCACGCCCTGCACGTTACTTACAAAGGGAATTTAATGGCTTGGACACAGATTAAGTTACAAATAAAAGCGGGGAAAAAAATCCTGCTGCTATCGGCACTGTGCAACAGTTCTCCCGGGTTAACCCTTGCAAGGCACCACCTCCTCCCGTCCCTTGTCCTGGGGAAGGCACCACGAGCCCTGGACCCAAGGCTCAGCTGCCTGGGGAAGCATTTTAGGTTCAAAAGCCTCTCCCCCTGCCCCCAACCAAAAGGCCCTGCTCACAGCTCTGCACTAGGGAACCCCCACTTATGTGCTGGCAAACCCACTCGGCTCCCCCTTTGCTATGGCTGAGAATTCAGTCCTCTCTCTACCCTACTTAGGAGCCAGTTGCAAGACCCAAGAGGATCCCAGCCTGCTCAGGTACCATACCTGCGATGCTGCTGCTGCCTCCTCCTCCTCACTGGACTCCGAGGAGGAGCTGTGGGCTGGCTGAGTCCCTTCTGGTTTCTGCTGTGAGCCTGCTGGAGGAGCAAAGTTCAGCCCATTAAACCCACCACTGCTGCCTGGGGCTGAGCTCATCTACCCAGCACAGGTACTGCCACCAAAAGGCCTTTTGCCTCCAAAGACAGGAGAGTGCTTTGCCACGCTGGAGAGGAGGAACCACTCTCCAACCACTCCATGAAGGTGACATCTCCCCCAGGGTAACAAAAAGCTGTTCCCGCCCCGGCCTGGTGAGCAGCACAGAGCACCTTGAGAGAACTGACCAGGTTTGGGGGGCTGCTTGGGCGCCTCCTCCTCATCGCTGTCTGAGGAACTGCTACTGTCTGAGGTCTCCTCTGCCTGGGGGGGTGGCACGGGCTGGCTCGGCCGGGCATCCTGTGCTGGCTGCAGACCTGGCTTCTTTGACTTGGCAGTGGGGTTTCCCAGGAGTGAAGCAGCCTGTGGGGTGGCAGCAGTGACTGGGGGAGCTTTTCTCACAGGAACCGTTTGCTTCAGGCAAGGAGGAGTGGCAGCCTAGGGAGAGAAAGATGGAATGCATCTGGAAGGAGGAATAACTGGTTATGTCCAGGAACTGTAAGAAGCAGCTCAAAGCAGATGGGCTTAGACCAACTCAGCCTTTCTCCAGTTGTACTGCTCCAGTTCATGTCAAGGTTAGCCCAAGACCCTCTCATGCAGGGCAGAGAGACCCCACCTCCCCTCAGCCCACAGATGAAGCTGGCAGCTGTGGCCACACAGACAACTCCTGACTGCTCAGGGTACTGCTATCACAAAATGAAGAAGAAATGGGCCAGCCAGCTGCAAGGCAGGAACAGCAAAGGTACCAGGGCTACCCTCTGCTCATCTGCCTCACCGTACAGTGCAATAACAGTGGTTGAAACAGAGCAGCCCCCTCTACACCCCTCCACAAACATGCTCTCTCAGCTGGGGACAGGGCACCATCCCCAAACTCCAGCAGACTCATCTGTCCACTCTCCCTAGGGAAGCTCCCTACTCGAGTCTCCTCTGCCATTAACCTTTCCAGCCAGCATGTCCTGCTCTGAGGAGCTGCTGCTCGAGCTCTCGGACACTCTGCTGACTGGAGGGACAGGGGGGGCTCTGATCCCCTTCCCTGGAGGTGCTGCAGCGTTAGCCTTGGCAGCTGCTGTGCTCGAAGCCTTGGCTGCTTTGATGTTCTGCTGGGGTAGACTCTTAAACAGATGAGAAAGAACATCAGGACAGAGCACAACTTGGAGGGAAAAGAGACAGGAGCATCCAGCACTTGACCACTAACTCCTGAGTCCTTCCACTGTTTTCAGCACAGCACCAAGGCTCGTTTTTCTTTTTCCCCAGCTCTGTCTCCTGAGAGCCTCTGAGCAGGGCCTCTGGCACAGGCAGGAGCAGAGAAGTGAGGGCCAACACCCCAGGAGTGTCTAAAGCATTAGCTCAGTGCCCCAAAGGCACCCATCCTGCAGGCAGGCAGGGTGTGATGTGCCTGCAGGCTGTGAGATCCCTGCCTGCTGCAGCACCAGCTAGACTGCAGCTGCAAACCCTACTTTGCAAAGCACTTGGACTCCAGGATCTCTCCTACACCCTGAAAATCACACGTTGAGAGTTAACTGGCAACAGAGGTAAAGCAAAGACTCAGACCACAGGGCAAATCTGCCTTCAGGTCAGTCACAGATCAGAGAGCAAATTGCCAAGAAGCATTTTGTTGCCTCACATTTGAAACCTCCAACCAAACTAAACGTAAAAGGGGTTAAAAATAGAAAAGCCCCGCACTGACATCAGGTCCAAAGACACAAATGCCAGCAGAGGAGGGAGCAGGAGCAAGAACAGAGCACTCAGCCTCCTGGTTTATGTTACAAACGAAGCTACGTGAGCAGCCCTCCCTTCTCCAGATCTCTTGACAAGCTGGGCCTTTGTGGGCTGACATTTCCCTCACACAACATCTGGCCTTCAGGAAGGCAACGCTCCACACGCCGAGAGCCGCCAACCCGACGTGAGCTCTCAGCCATCTTGCACACAGCTCAAGTTACAGCAACTGCATTATTTTATACAATCCTGGGACTATAAACACGCTTTAATCAAGGAGTGCTCAGGCTGGCTGCTGGCCCACCAGCTGTGGGGAGACAGCCTTTCACTGGCCACAGCATCAGGCCAACATGGGGAAGGGTTTTCTTCAGTGCACATAGTCCCCCTCTCCCAGAAAGGGGGTGATGGCCATGCAGGAGATGTGTGTGTGCAAGACAAGAAGCACACTTGGCCACTAAGCCCTGGGCTCAGAGCACCAGCCATGCCACCACCACGTAGGAACAGAATGGTAGCCATGTTCCTCCGTCAATGCTTCTTCACATGGGTTCTTTCTCGGGCTCAAACTGCAGCAGAGGTGCAGACACCCAAGAGAGCTTCACACCCAGTCAGCTCAGGCTCTAGGGAGACCAGCCATGACCCTGCAGGACTGGCATGGAGACAGGCAGAGATGTGACAAAGAGACCCAGGTAAGAGAGCCAGGATGAGCTCCGTGACACCTAGCAGAGCCCTCAGCACAGATCTGAGGTTACCTCTCTTCTCTAAGGCAGGGGTCTGGCTCCTCCAGCTGCAAGGCAGCAGGACCACTGTGCTACCCTTCAGGGCAGATCCTTCCAGCCCCCCAAGGCTTGTGGAGAGGGAGTCCAGAGAGCTCCAGTCGCACCCCACGCCCAGGGGTTTGGGAGGAACCAGAGGGCTGGTTGCCTTGGAGCTACCCAGCTCATGGAAAGACTCTGCCTGCGAGGATTTGGCTGTTTTTTCAGTCTAACTCCCTGGAGTAGGGCAAAGAGGATGGAGTCCCAGTGGAGGTCTGGGCTCATGTGTCTACTCATCCTCCTGCCAAGACATTCACACCCTCCACTGCTCTCACACACTGCAAGCTTGCTGTAGCCAAGACTGCACCCAGAGCTGGGGTCAGCAAGACCCAGGGATGTTGCCAAGAAAACCTGATCTAGCCAACAGGAGGGCTCCTCTCTGCACCGCTCACCACCCACCCAACTATCACCTTGCAACTCCTGAGACCTCCTGAGCGTGCAGGACTAACAGCATCCACACCCAGTGGGGCAGCAGCTCCTCACCTGAGAAGGAGGGACTATTTCCTCCTCTGAATCTGATTCCTCACTGGAATCATCACTGCTGCTCACAGCTGGAGGGGCTAGGGCTGGTGCTGGAGCCTTCTTCGCAGTTGTTGGCTGGGCCACAGCATTGGTTTTCCCTGCAGGAAAAGAGCAAGAGATTGTCACCATAAGAGTTGCTCTCTGTGGCTGTTCAGAGCAGAAGCTACCACAACAGGCTGGGCTGCTCCATGGGCAGGGGAGAGAAGGAAACCCATGAGGATGCAGGTGAGGGATCTCAGGTGCTTCCAGGAGACCTACCAGCTTGTGGAGGCTGTGCCTGTGCCACAGGGGACTCCTCTTCACTGTCAGACGAGTCACTGCTCTCACTTTCTGAGACCTGGCTTTTCAAGGTGCTTCCCAGTGCTTTTTCAGGAGGCCCAGCTTTAGCAGCCTGGCTTGGGTTGGGAACAGACCCAGGCTGTTCTGTTAACCTCTTAACAAAAAGAGAAACACAGGCCCAGAAATGTGGTATTAGTACAGGTGTTGTTTAGGAGTGTGAGAGCAGTTTCAGCTCAAGCTGGGATTTGTTTTACCCTAACACAGCTGTTACTAACACTCCCTCCATCCTTGGCACGTTGGGATTGGAAAGGGCTCCAGTTGCTGCCTGGACTGAGCTGCTAAGACACACACCACTGTGTTTAGAAATGTGCTCGTGCAGGAAGCCCAAGTGTGTTTCACAGCACGAGCACGTGGGGCAAACAGTGCTCATAACAGCAATTCCTTATTGAGGCCAAGACACTGGCTGGACAGGAGCCTGAGGGCAGGAGAAGTATTGCAACCCTGAGACCCCCATTCCAAGCAAGCCTCTCACTTAAGCAGGACTTCCTCCTAGCTTGGGGAATCAGTGGGAGCTGGGATGCCTTGTGTCAAAACACTTGCACAATCCAGAGACAGAATCACAGCACCTACATCCTGGAGCTGCTGGAGAGCTTGGCACAGACACAGGGGGCAGGCAGAGAAACTGGGACTCACCTCAGAAACTGATCCTTCAACAGGTGTAAGAATCTAGAAATCTCCAGACAACAAGAAAACCCTGCAACTCACTTGGGCTGTTTTTCTACAGCACCCACCACCACTCTGATGTCCCATGACAGGCCACAAGCAACCAGTGTGTCAGTTACAGCAGCATCAGATGCACCAGTGCCAGGTGAGATGATCTCCTCCTGACCCAGGCCGAGGGCTGCAGACACCCCTCGAAAGGCCAGTGGTGGCAGAGGGAGAGGGAGCACCTGCTGAGGGATCTGCTAACTCTGCCACCCGCAGATATTCTCCTCTGGTGCTCTGCACCCACTCACTTTACTCCACTCATGGCTCATCCCCGGGCTGCTCTGCCAAAGAGTACAGCACGCCTGCCAGGGCGAGCAGACCCAGCCAACCCGCACGTGACAGCAGCTTCATCTCCAGCCCTCCCAAAAGAAGGGGAGAGAGATTCCTGCGTGGCTGCACAGCCCCTGCCACCCCCCTCTCCCAACCCTGACATGCTGATAACACAGTGATACTCTCTCAGCCCACAGCAAAGGACCAGGAGGACTCAGGGGCTGCTCCTGGCCAGCAGTCCATCCCGAGCACCAGCCTAGCAGCCTCCCAGGAGGATGGATCTTACTGAGCTTCCTGGCACAGCCTCACCAAGGGCTGCCACTGGGGCAGTGTTTATCAACTCTAAGCCAAACACTAAACAGACAACAGCATCTGCATGTTTATCCCATTACAGAAGAGCTCTCTGAACAAGCCAAGCACACTTTGACTCCACTTAGAGAAACAGAAACCTCCACAGGCTCTTGGGGAAGGGGGATTGCAAACCTCACTTGTCTGTTTTGTTTTGATACCAGTGAGTCACTATCTCCAGGAGAGAGGCCAGATTTACAACACTGAAGAGAGAGAACTTCTTGAAGCAGACACAAGAATTCACATGCTCCACTGGAGCTCCTCTCCCTCATCCCAAGCACTGCTGTGCAAGGGAAGAGTCTACCAAGATCAGACCCCACTTGCTCCCTTTTAAGACCTTCATAGCAACGAGACTGGCTTCTTTCCCTACGCGGACACACAGTACAAAGGCTGCTTCATTCCCTAACTGAGCAAGGGACTAGGAAAGAGCTGCCATACAGAGGCATCCCAACACAGAAAGAACATGATGGCATCCAGAGAAAATACCATAAGCTTTACACAGCCTCAGGACTCCTCAGATCTTCCTAGGAGACCAAGGTCCCTCCATCCACCTCACCTCAGTCACTGCCAGACAGCTGACAACTATATGTCTAATGGCGTGGCCCCAGGTGGGATCAGACCAGCAGTGTGTCTGAGTGACACCCAGGGAGCAGCACAACACAGGCAGAGAGCTTCTGACAACTTCGAGAGTGACAGGTACTAAAGTAACTCAGAGAGGAGGAAAATAATTCCAGAGGAAATCATTTTTCCTGCTCCCTCTCCAGCCCCAAAGCCAGGAGCTGCCTGTGGCTCAGCAGAGAGTGGTGACTCAGCTCCTGCACACCCATCTGCCACTTCGCTGGGCCCGTTTGCATCATGCAGGGCTGCATGACAAGAGGGGGAAACAAAGAGGAGCCACGTGTGCCAGGCACACTGTAACAATCACACCCCATTGCTGCCCGTGACTGGGACCAGCCTCTCAGCTGTGTCACAAAACAGCCAAGGTGTGACTGTCACCTGCAAGGGAGCAGGGACAGGGCTCAGGAGGGAAAGAGATTTTTCCATCTCTGGAAGATTTGGCCTCTCCCAAGGGCCTGTGGTCCAAGATAAAAACTTGCAGCACAAATTCTACCAATGCAGCCTGCACGGTTTTTTCTGGGATGCTCAAGGAAGACACAGGTTCCCAACTCACATGTGCAGCTCACAGCCAGTCCTGGTAAGCAGAAGCTGAAGCCTGCCCATGGAGGGCTCAAGTGCCATCTTTGGCCCAAAACGTCCAGGAAAGAGGAAGCAGAGCAGAATTTGCAGTTCCAAAGGAAAAGCAGCTCATAGCATCCTTAAGGTCAATCCAGACTGTCCCCCATCATCATCCTTCCCCCTCAAAATATGCAAACACCTTGTCAACTTCTTTGACTAAATATTCCTGAGTCTTCAGGGGTAAACATACCAATTAAGCAGTTCAATTTAGGCATGATGTTCATTTTAATTGTGCTAATCCACCCCCACAGGGAAAGATGAAGCAGCTTCCAACGCTCTGTATCTGTTTGGATCCTGCACAGAAGCCAGAGGAAGTTGCAGGATACAGTAAGTCAGTGGTTAGCATATGCCCAAGTAGCAGATGGTGAGGATGAGCTAAGATGAGTTTGACTGGGAGGACAGGACTGTGGACACAGCTAAGCCTAATGGTTTATCTTAAGGCTTCACTCGTGGTCTCTGTCTGTAGGCTACTAACACGGGAAGAAACAGCCTGTTTGGCAAAAATAGAGCTTCCTCGATGACAAGCTCTCCCTTGCTGAGCGTGGCTGTTGAGGGGTAATCACCAGTTTGCAAGAGGGAAGATGCTGAAGTGGTTGGATAGCTGGCTACCTGTTGCTGCTGGCTTCAAATCAACGCTGGGAGGAAACAAACCTACCCCAGCATGTCCCTCACCTACAGAACGGAGGAGTCTCAGTAGTTTTAGAGAGGGACCCCATGGTACAGCTATCAGAAGAGCTACTCCTGCCACCCAGAGCTGAATCTTCACAAATAATCACGCAGGAAGAGAGCAGCACAGAGCCAACTGTTAGAGAGGCGTCCCCCTCTACCCACCTCAGCAGACCAAGGCTATGAAGACAAAAACTGCGGAGCCTCTCTGGCTCCTGCCTGTCAATTGCAAAAGGACGTGTTGACAAAGAGCCTCCTTGCAAGGACACGTGAGGCTCTGCCCCCGGCTTCCCTTCCTTCCCTGCAGATAACAGCTGCCAGCTCCAAAATGCCACTTTCAGGGCACTTTTGGAAGAGCCCTGCAGCCAGAGTCAATGCAGGTGGTCTCCAGGACACTTTCGGGGAGGGATCTGCTTCCCAATGAGTTCATCCACCTGAGTCCAGTCTGAGATGATGGCCCTTCTCTCAAGAGAGATCTGAACTATCCCTCACAGGAGAGCCAAGACCAAGCTATCTGTGACCCCCACACAAGGCCTACTCCAGAGGACAAGGAATAAGTGGAGTGAAACATTATCAAATAGGTGAACCCCACACGCCCACCTACCTTCTGGCTGACAGGCATAGGGAGATCCTCCTCTTCACTGCTTGAGGATTCAGAGCTCTCCACTGGCTTCATACTTTCAGCAGGCTTCATGGGAGCAGCAGCCCTTCCCAGGGTGGCTTTGGCCTGCTTTGGCACAGCTGGTTTTGCTGCTGGCTTCCCCTCGGACACTGGAACTGCTTTTGCTGGAGCTGCTTTGCTGGAGGGTGGTGCTGCTGCTGGCGTAGGTTTCACTGGGGATGGGATGGCCTGGCAGGATTTGGGAGGTGGCTTTGTCTGGACAAGACAAGAACAGTGTGAAACAAGGCAAATCCCCCAGCAGCATAAATCATTTGATCAGACTGTAATCAAGGGAAACATTTCAGAGCCCCTGGGAAAGGCAAATGCTGAAGGAAGATTAGCAACTAGCAGGACACAAGGCAACCTTTCATCTAGCTGTGTGGGGAGAGTCTCCCAAGGTGAGAAAGCAAGACCAGAGGGCCTTCATCAGCCTGCTGATCCTACCACCCCCTCCAGTGAGGTACGTGGCAGTACTCTGCACTCTCCACAGCAGGGAAGTGAAGCTGTGCTACAGTTCCACAAATTGGGCACTATTTATTGCAATTCATAGCTGAGAGGCAAATTCAACTATGACAATTTGCCTCTTCAGGTGGGAAAAGAACTACAGAACTGCTGGGGTTTCTTTTTATTTAAAAATACTGCTGGATCTTTTTTTTTTTTTAAGACAGGCACAATGGCTTGATTAAAGCTCAGAACAAAGACGTTGAGGTGCCTTTTAAAACCCTGTGTCTCCATCCTCCCACCCCCAACATGACTCTGCTATACACCACGTGCATTTACAAAATGTTCTTTTCCCTGCAGTTCCTTGCCCTGGAGAGGTGTGCAAGGAGAGGAGGAGTCTGGGATAGACGCACTTGGGTTACTGGTGGAGGCTCCTCATCCTCACTGTCTGATGAGTCGCTGCTTTCTGATGTGTCCTCGGGCTTTGTGGCCCCAGGAACAGTTGTGGTTGTGGGTTTTGCCTGGTTTGGTGCCACTGCTGTTTGCTTCACTGCATTCTTCTTCTTCAGGGATGCTGCAGCAGTGGGTGCACTTTTCACAGGTGTTGCATTAACCTGCACTGTTTTCCCAGCTGGCTTTGCCTGGGAACAAGAGGGACAAAAGAGAACAAGAGAATCAGGTAACACCTCAGAAGAAACATGTTGAGAGCTGTAATTCAATGGAATCTGTTTTAAAGGCTACCTTGCTAACTTTGACCAGGACAGGCCTGTTTAGACCCATGGGGTGTGGAGTATCTGAAGGAAGCCATTTCCTTCACAGACTGCCTGACTACCTCCATGGAGCTGCACAGCAATCACCTCCTTCAGATCAAAGGATCTCCCTCAACTGCAGGTATTAGGAAGGACTGGGATGGAATGGTTGATGCTGGCAGGGGTTAGTGGGATTCTCAGCCACACAGCATGTGTCTCTGGCCTTGGGTTTGGGGATCCCACAGTCCCAGGGAAAGGGGGTGTTGTTAGAACACAGCATTGCAGCATTTCCTCCCTCCTTCAAGGGAAGGGAAGTGATTTCCCAGAGACAAGGACCAGAGAAGTTACCTGGATGGCTGGAGTTGCACGCTCCTCCTCCTCAGAGGATGTTTCGTCACTCGACTCCTCACTGCTGCTCTCTGCAGCCCCAGCTGCCTGCTTAGGCTCTGAAACACAAGCGAGGAGGTGTCACAGCTGCTGCCTGCTCTGGGCTCCCAGAGCACGATGCTAATGCAGCTTTTGAAGTCAGGAAAACAAAACAAGCCGCAGAGAGGGCTGAGGGGGTTTGCAGGAAGAGGGGCTAGCCCTGCTGAAAGCATCAGGGGCCTGCTGGGAACAGCTTCTCCACACAAACATTAGCCCACAAACACCACTCCCCCAAGCACAGGTAGAGATGGGAAATCCTTCCTGGCCAGCCTCTGACCCTGCAGGGAGCTGCCCTCCTCACAGGGGCACCCAGCCTGGCTGGAAAGGAGACAGAAAAGGAGCATTTTCAGAGATTCTATGATCTATTCCTCCCACCCCCCTCAAACACACTTCAAAGCAGTAAAAGATTTCCCTCAAGACTTCAAAATCCCCAAACAATCACTTTGCAATTGGGAATAAAGAAAAGATGCTGAAAAGCTGAAAGCCTCTGCAATATTAGTCCTGCATCTCCTCCAGATAAGGCTGTGCTGTTATCTCCAAGCCTGTAGTGCTGTGTGCTGCCAGACAGACATCTTAGCACAGAATCTGCTGCTTGAAATGGGAGCAAGCACGCTGGATCCATCCCACAGAGCTCCGGAGCTGGCTGCTTTGCAGTATTCTCACAGCCTCCCCAAGGAACAAGCATCACTCTGAGCTTTCCAGCAAGGGAGCTGAAAGGAAGAGGCTGAAGGCACGGCTCACACCCCATTCACAGCAAAGCTGGAGCACACATGAATTTATCACACCCCACGGGCTCCTTACCCGCTTTGGGGGCTGGGGCCTTCGTGGTCGGCGTCTCTTTTTCCTCCTCACTCTCTGAGGAAGAGCTGCTGCTGCTACTGCTGGAACTTTCCGGTGCTTTGGTCGTTACTGGTGCTTTGCTTTGACCCACTTTGGCCGTGGCTGTGGTGGCAGGTTCGGACTTCCCAGGACCAGGCAGTTTCTGCCCGGCCTTGGCTGGAGATGCAGGAGCATTGGGCTGCTGTTTATTTGAGAGCACAGTTCTGTTCAAAGCAGAGAGCCCCAGAGCTTTGCCTGCTGGGGCAGCAGCTTTGTTGGGAGAATGCAGGGAGTTGGCAGCTTTGCCACTCACCACAGCTGGTGTCACCTACAGGAAACAAAAGAAATTAGAAGCCTATAGACAGATGAGGGGCTAAATTGGACACAACTTACCTTAAAGAGCCATCTGGCAGCCAGGCAAGCCAGAGAGCTCTTTAGGGAAGCACGTGGGGAACAGATATCCAAGAGCAGGCTTACGCCAGCACAGAAGGGTCATTTAAATATGAATTCCATCCCAGCCCACAACTCTACACGTGCCAGTGAGTTGGAGACAGTCCTGGCCTCAGAGTACTGTCAGCCTTCAAATCCAAGAGAATTGTCTTACCGTAACTGCACCTTTTCCAGCCGATGTCTCCTCTTCTGATGAGGAGTCATCATCTTCACTGCTTTCCACATTCACTCCAGAGTTGGTGGCCAGGGGAAGGCTGGCTGCTGCTCAGGAGAGCCATGGAGAAACCTTGTCAGTGCACCTCTCACATCAGGATGGCCTCTGGTCTGCAGGAAGGCCCCAGCAGGCAGGGTAGGGTCCCATCTCCACACCCGCCCCAACACCACCACCGCCATCCTTGTGACAGGCGAGTGCTTTGCTCCCCCACCCCATCCTTCTCCCCAGCACCAAGACAAGGAACCCGTCAAGATCTGCATCTTTCCAAGGACTGGTCTACAGCAGATGAGACCAAGCCAAAGCGTATCACACACATGGGTTTTTGCTAGATTATGCAAGCCAACGCCTCCCACATCAGCTGCACCAGGGACCTGTCCCCACCTCAGAGGCCACTGGCTTTCCAGACCAACTAACAAGCCCTTCACTCACCCACGAGCCAGCCCTGCCTTTGCTGGCCCAACACACACCTGGGACCTACTAGTAGTTGCTCCACAGCGGGCAGCATTAGGTTCCCAAGGCTTCATCCGAGTGACAACACCCACCTCTCCCCAATAAGTCATAACAGGTTTTTTCTAGCTTCAGCAGACATCAGAAACTCCACATAAGAGGGGGATGTTAAATTAGCTGTCCTATTTTTCTAAGAGCACAAGGGAATAGCCATCATTTCACAAGCATTTTCTGTAGCCAAACAAGTCTGGCTGCTCCTACACAACCCCCCCAGTCCCACTCTGTCCATGCCAGGGAGATGAAAGGCTCCTACCGTTTGCAGCTTTTGCCTTCTCTTTCTCATCCTCTTCTTTCTCTGAGCTCTCAGAGCTGCTCACAGGATCAGGAACTCTGATCTTCTCTGGGATGACTGCCTCCTCCTCCTCACTCACTTTCCTTCTCCTGGAATTTGAAGGAGTTCTGAGGGAACAGAATTTGTGTCAAAATTGGGAAAAAAATATTTTGAACAAATTGTAACACAATTATTTATCATAAACTCTTTTGTGTCCTAGGCAGAATCTTCCTCACTTTAGCAGAAAAGTAAAAATGTACATGGTCAGGCTGGTGCTCATGGCACAGCAAGGACATCCTACAGACCAAACTCTGTCTGCAGGAGGCAGGTGCAGCCAGACAGTCAGTAAGAGCAATCTAGGGTTAGGGCAGTGATCCCCAAACACGTCTTGGTATTCCTCAAGGCCAGAAGAAGTGAATCTAAAGGCTCCAAAAGCCACCTGAACTTGGGCTCACAGGCCAGAAGGACAGAAAAGTCAGGCTGGGGAGAGGTTTAAGAAAGGAATTGGCTGGATCTACAGAAGACGTGTTAGAAGGAGGGCCACAGAGAAGCATTAAACACTTCAGCTGTTCAGTTGGGTTAAAACGTTATGCTGGAGAAAATGCCTCCAGGCTCTGAATACTACCTGGATCAGCAGGACAGATGTGGCTAAAGTTAGCTTTAATTTTCTAATGACAAGAGGTCATACATTTGTTTATTGTGGGGGTAACACTGGCTGGGCACGTGTCTGTGTGTGATTCACACATGCAGTACTTGTAACTTGGTAAAAGCCCCGAGACACCCACAGATATCAGAGCAGCTTGATGTAGTGCTGGTTTAGCTTATTTATCTGTTCATCTAAATTAAAAATAAGGTTAGTTTAATGATTTGGACAGCAAAGATTGTGCTTATTATGAGTTCTTCAGTAGCGCTGCCGTGACAACAAGCTCCCTGCAAGCAGACTATGCTGAAGGCACATCTGCTATCACAAAGCCCTGTTAACTACTTTAATAAACTCTTAAATAAAATAATAGGGCAAGCCACACAGGCAGCTACAACACTCCCACACCTTCCTGAATCAGTGGCAGCCAATAGCATAACAGTGACTGCTGTGAGACTGTCACAAGTGACCAGGGGCTCAGGATACAGCAGAGCCCACCAGTGCTGGCCTGGAGCTGGTCCAGCTGCCCCCTGCCCCCAGGCACCCCTCACCCCCTCCCAGAGGCTAAATGTAGCCCTGGAGGGAGACTACACTTTAATAACTGCAGATATCAACTGTTGGGCTCATTTTGGAAGAGTTTCAGAAGGAGAGCACCAAGGATGGCCTCAGTTGGATGGGCAGGAGCTGCAGCACAGTTGGAAGAAAGACACTTTCAGGTCAAAAGCCTAGGAAGTGACAGAGAATGAGAAGCACTGCTCCAACACCTGAGAGCAATCCAGACAGGCAGGGATGAACACTGCTGCTCACTACAGCCCCCTCTGAGACTCCAAACCAGGGGTCCAGGGTGTACTGCTGGGGTGGGACCACAACAGAAGGGTCATGCTAGGGAAGAAGGAATTAAATGTGATGCAAGTGCCCTGTCACCCCCCAAGCTTTAAAGGTAACAGTGTCTGTAAGGATTTGCTGTAGCACCCAGGATAACTCCAAAGTCACCATCAACAGCCAAGAGAGCAATACATTATAGAATCATTAAGGTTGGAAAAGTCCTCTGAGATCTTCAAGTCCAACTTTCAACCCAACACTACCATGACCACTAAACCATGTCCTGATGTGCCACATCTACACGTTTTCTGAACACCTCCAGGGATGGTGACTCCACCAGTAAATTGTTAGAGGGAGGAACTACAAGCCTGTTTCTCTACTGTTACATCCTCACTTAGACCATCCTTCTGCTTAAGTAAGAAAATCACAGAGACACAAGAGCAAGAACCAGGTTAGCACCAAGGCACAAGGGGTTCTAGCAGAAGACACCTTTGAAACAAACATCCACTTCCTGAGGCTGCTGGCATGGCCAAGATGAGGAGCATCTTCAACAGGAGCACAGGAGCCCAGCTCCACCTGACAGCACATGGACTTTTCAGTATTACACCAATTCCTGATAACTTGGCTCTGTGGCTGCCACCAGGCCCCTCTGCTCCAGCACTAAACCAAAGCAAGAGGTGCAGGGGGTGGGTACCAACATCATCACACCCCACAGAGGGGAGGGCTCCACGATACAGACCTTCACATGAGGTATTTGGTGGAATTGGTACATGGGAAGGTGCTTGGCTGGACATGTCAGGGCTTGTAAGGCCAGGCTGAACCCAAGAGACTTCCTCTGAGTTAGGAGATACGTGACTTATCCCAAGTACTTAAGTCCCTGTA